>OX376375.1:74272718-74307718 GCA_947369275.1 Nemotelus nigrinus | reverse complement strand
AATTGAAATAAACATGGTTCAATATGAAAACAATATGCATATTTATATGAGGGTTGATCAATAAGTAATGATAATCGGTTATTTCCAGTTCGCATAAAATCAAAAAAAAATTCTTACTACAACATATACTCACTAAGTCAGCATGAAAAACATATAAATAGGCTACGATTCCAGGGAGCTACATTCATTTGAATACGAACAGTTGAAGAGAGAACATCAAAATGTGGAAAAACGAAATTAAAGCTGTCATTAAGTACCTCTGTTTGAAAAAACTGTATACCGGAGGCATACACGGCGACATGGTGGAAACATTAGGAGACTCTGTTCCTCCATATTCCACCGTTGCACGCTACGCCAAAGAGTTTAAGCTGGAAAGAACATCCACTAAAGATGAACACCGCGAAGGACGTCCATCCACATCCCTCACTGAAGACAACGTAAAAAAAGTCGAAGATGTCATATTGGAAGATCAAAGAGTGACCCTCAAGCATGTAGCTGAGATCACAGGGATCTCATATGGTAGTATTTGAAAAATCTTGGCGAACAAATTACATATGAAGAAGGTCTCTGCGCGTTGGGTACCGAGAATTTAACGGACGAGCATAAGAAGAAACGAGTCGACATTTCAAGGCTGAATCTCAAAAAGTTCCAGGCAAATCAGGAGAATTTTTTGTCACATTTCGTGACTATGGACAAGACCTGGATCCACCATTTCGATCCAGAAACCAAAGTGCAATCGATGACCTGGAAGCGACCCTCTTCATTGACGTCGAAGAAATTCAAAGTGTCAAGTTCGGCAGGAAAGGTTATGGCATCAGTTTTTTGGGACGCTGAAGAAATTATTATGGTGGAATATTTAGAAAAAGAAGCCATTATATTAGGCTCTAACTAAGTTGACCAAATAAGAAGATTGCGAGAGGCAATGAAGGAAAAAAGACGCGGCAAACTGCGAGCCGGAATTCTGTTTCTTCAAAATAACGCACCGGCTCACAAGGCTGGAGTTGCGATGGATACAATTAAAGAAACAGGATTCGAACAGATTGCACACCCACCCTTTTTGCCAGATCTAGCACTCAGTGGCTTCTACCTCTTTCCTCGGCTCAAACAACACCTTCGAAGTAAGAAATTTGAAGATAGGGAATTGATGGCCGCTGTTGAGGCATTTTGGGAGAGTCAAGATAGAGTTTGAAGTGGATGGGAATATATCACTGATTTTTAGCATCATCATGATTTAATGGAAAATTACCATATTTAAAGCAATATACATGACTTTATAGTCTTTATATTTTAGACTTTATAATCACTATCATTATTTCAAAATCAAACAATTCTCACTTCTGGTTGTTACTTCGAAGACAATGACATGAGCGCGTTTTTGTATTTTTCATGAATTTCCGCCACCATATGATTCAGGAAATTCTCTTTCATGAACGCAACTGAAAGTACACGAACAGAGCTATTATTGAGAAAAATTTGATGGTTGAGATTGTAAATAGATGAGTGCCAGATTATTCCGAAACATAAATTTAAATGCTAAAAATAATGCTAGATGCTAACTTCGAATTTCGAATGCCGTCTTGGAAAAAATAATGCTAGATCTAGCATTCAAAATGCTAAAATGGCAGCACCGTTCGACACCATCTCAGTAAACTTAAAATGAATGCGTGTGGAAAATGGGGAGAAAAATCTTACAATCAATTATATTTCTGGTACGTCAAAAATTTCTGAGAAGGGAAACGCACCGGCACGCGATACGTAAATTCACTTAACACCCACAAACAATAATGCATTTATATTCAAAACTTTCGCGGTCTTAGGATAAAATTACCGGAACTAAAGAAATCCTATGCTACATTATCGTAAAGCTCTAATGCCGCGTTTACACGCATGGCAAATGTTGGCGAGCGGAAGGTGTAAATGGTCACCTTGTCTATTCTCGCCTGTTTTTTTTCACATGCGAAAACATGGAGGGAAGCAATTTGCCAAGTTCCTCGACGAAACGTTCGTTATATGTGTAAACGCGGCATAATATTATTATCCTCACCGAGACTTCCCTGCATGATGGGATTTATGACTCTGAAATTGAACTCACGGGATACAACATTTATCGTTGCGATAGAACATGCGATACGAGCAGTTACTTAAGAGGTAGTGGAGTACTTATTGCTGTACACAAACAACTAAATTTGACACTAGGAACAATAACCAAGTTACCCCTGGAACATCTGGCCGTGGAAATTCGCACTAAGTTCGTGAACATTATTGTGAGTGCAGTTTATTTATCACCGGTGTCAAATATTTGCAATTACGAATAGTATTGGGTCGTCAGTCATATTGATATGAATTTGTATGAGTTACTCATTTTCAAATTTGAGGTGGTACAATGTCATACTTCAAATGAAGTGTCATGTTGCATTCCTTCAATTATCAGCGCCGCTGGCAGCCATACAGCCCCACCGCCGCCGCTATGGTAGGATAGAACATTTATGCTAAGTACTGGTTACGTTTTTTTATAGATGGGGGATTTTTCATTATTGATTGTAGCATACTTCCACAAAAGATAAGATTTTCATATTTTGGAGAATGATTTAATAGAATAAGTAGTTTTTGAATTCGGCGTGAACTCAAAAATGAAAAAAATATGTAGGTAAAACGTTTATGCTAAGGAGAGCAGTACTGTTACTAATCTACTAAACAATTTCCCAAAAATGGTAGCTAATTACCACCAAATTTTTTGTTTAAGTATCGTGCAAATCAAACTCAAAACTAAACTCGCATGCATACATTTTCGCCTTGTACAGCAATCCTTGTGCCTCAACTATCACAAGTCAATCGCTTCAAAGTTGAGCAAAGCACATCAATATGACAAAAAATGAGGTGGTACAAATCAAACTAGTCTCGCGTACATACATTTTCCATTGAGTATTACAATCGATGCGCCTCAAAAGTCTCAAGTCAATCGCTTCGAAATTAACCAAAGCATCTCAATATGACAAAAAATGAGGTGGTACAAATCAAACTAGTCTCGCGTACATACATTTTCCATTGAGTATTACAATCGATGCGCCTCAAAAGTCTCAAGTCAATCGCTTCGAAATTACCAAAGCATCTCAATATGACAAAAAATGAGGTGGTACAAATCAAACTAGTCTCGCGTACATACGTTTTCCATTGAGTATTACAATCGATGCGCCTCAAAAGTCTCAAGTCAATCGCTTCGAAATTACCAAAGCACTTCAATATGACAAAAAATGAGGTGCGCCTAAAGTCAATCGCTTCACCTCAATATGACAAAAAAAATGAGGTGGTACAAATTTGAAGCTTGAGGTGATGTGACATTTTGTAGATGTGAATGGGACATTTGTTATGCATCTTGTATGAGTAACACAACACTAATTACGAACTCTATTGCAATTCACTCAATGAGTTGCTAGCTCGTTTCCAAAATCACGAGTTTTTCCTGACTGGCGATTCTAACCTCCCACATATCGACTGGGTCCATGATGAATTCGGTTCTGCTTCTTTTTCTGACTCTTCTACCAGCCTCTCAACTATTTATACCACTTTTACCAATTGATTCATATCATCCTGCATTGGTTTGTAATATTAATTATTTTGTTTCTGAGGTTCTCGATACCGATAGAATTATATACAATTTTATTAATTATGAATAATTAATTATGAATAAAGTTGATTGTGATGGTTTATTCCAGAGCGTGGAAGTCGAACAAGCAGTCAGAAAGTTTTATGAGAAAATGTATAGTGTAATTAATGATTATATTCCACAAAAGAAATTAACAGAAAATTATTTTCCAGTCTGGTTGAGTAATCACCTCAAACGTCTAATTACACTGAAGAAAAAAGCCCATATTAAGTATAAAACATCTCGAACAAAAATCAATTATGATAACTTTTCTAAACTACGTTCCCAATGTAAGAATAAGGCTGATTATTTACATAAGAAATATATAAAGAATGTAGAAAATTTCATCGGGTTAAATCTGAAGACTTTTTGGAATGGTGTAAATTCGCAGAAAAAAAGATAAGACACTCCCCAATACAATCACTTTTAATCCTTTATCAACCCTTGACCCGGGTGTGAAGGCCAATTGGTTTTTCGCAGTAGTTCGGTTCTGTTTTCACATTCAGTGATGCCAAGTTAGCTACATAGTAGCAAGATTTAGCTACAAAAAGAACCCGTTTAACTACAAAAATGTTCGTTTAACTATTGGCTACAAATTTAGCTACTAATTTGTAGACTATGAATAGTAAAAATTTTTGCTTTGATTGCATTAATTTTCACTAGTTTATTCATATTTTTTTCTCCTTCTTTCCACTCTCTCCATCACTCAATCAGTATGCACGGTCCGTGTGCATCAACATATTATCAAAACATATCGTTTTAGTACTTTCCAGACAATTGAAAATTGGTATAAGGGAAGATATAATTGTTATTAATTTTAATTACACTTCATACTTTAAGTTGTATGTTTGTTCTCATTGACATGTGTCCAGAGAAAAGTCTACAAAAATTCTGGTATCTTCTTCATTAAGGATTTATGTTTTTGATGTGAGTTTTCAAGTATGTCTTGAACTCAATTATATTTTTTGTTAACTTGGCCGAGTTCGGTAATGAATTGTAGTATGCGATAGCCTGCTGTACTGGATCCATCCTTAATCTATCCGTTCTTGGAATTGCAAGAGATAGATTTCTAGCAGTTCTCGTTTCTCGGTTAGTTATTTCTAACACAGTGCGGGGGGTGTTAAACCACTTCAGATTGTTGTTCAGGATGCTAAAAATTAATTTTCCCCTTTCAAAATTAATTATTTGTTGTATATTTAGTAATCCTGTTCGAGTGTAGAAAGTATCTGTTGGTGTAAGAGTCGGCATTCTATATAAATATAATTTTAATTGCTTTCGAAATAAGTCTTCCAATTAACTCGATGTTTTGCTTTGATGTCTGACTCCATAAAATAGTTCCATATGTGATAGTTGAAAGTATATAAGCATTAAACATTATTAATTTTGTTTTAGTTTCCAAGAACTCAAATTTTCTTAAGACTGCAATCATTGGTCCTACTTTATGTCTGATGTGGTTAATGTGTTGTAACCATGACATTTTTTCATCTAAGATTAAGCCAAGATATTTTATTGATTCAGCTTTTTCTAGACGAATTCCTTTTATCTGAATAAAGGGGTTTATACGATATGTATTTTTTTGCTGGAAAATGATGTACTTGGTTTTGCAGCAGCAGTTGTTATGCCGTTTGTTTGCAGTTTGCTATGCCTGAGCCAGACTTGATATGTTTTTTAAGTCTCTGTTAATTTTATACTCAAGAGATGGTTCATCCTTTTCAGAATATAAAAGAAGTGTGTCATCAGCAAAAAGGACTAATTTGCCAGACAGCTGGAGATGTTGAATGCAATTCACATATAGAATGAATAATACTGGTCCAATAATTAATTCCTGTGGTATGCCTATATTGACTGATGCATTGTATTTGTTTTGTCACAATCCGCCTATCCAATAAATAATCTTTTATTATCGAGTTAAACTTCTTACTAATGCCATATTTTTCGAGACGTTGAAGCAAAATTTAAAATTTAAACACTAAATGTTTGAAAACAACTTCCTCCAATTCTAAGTTAATCGCTAATGTTTTGGGTAGATACAATAGCAATTATTTTTCGGTAAGCTTCATCATACCAAGATACCAGCCTCTCCTGATCGAAATATCGCAAATATGTGGATTATATTTTCACACGAGGCAAATTTTCTCTCTCGGCGGGTTATCAAAGTACAAAGCAAATTTGTTTCTTTAAAAACGGCAGTTTTTCAGAAACTTCAACATACATACATAATTATCGTGCAAGCTCAACTCGTTGAAATATAGGCGTTTCACTGTCGAAATGTTGCTAAAGTCTAATGCGATAAATGATCACTTTACACCAAATTATTTCGACCGAATTGGTATCTTTCTCGACATCAATGTTCTATGTCTTTCTGGACGTAGAACAATCATAATCTTCCATGAACAGTATTATTTCTTTCGTTCGGTCCGAAGAGAAACCGAGAGTTTTAACTCATTAGCAATAAATTATAATAGGTAACACAAACGAAATATGTTTAATATAAAATACACATCTGCCTAAATTTGAAGACAAGAACTGAAAAATCACACGTAGACATAAAGTAGCAATAAAACGTAGACAAAGTGTACGCACAAAACTTTAGAAGAAATTAGGAATCGTGCTCAGTAGTGAAACCACTTGTTTTCTGGCAGTAAGATATTTTGTAAATTTAATTTTGTTAGAAAAATAATACAAGGTTTGATCTTGTAACTATGCGGTAACATCAATTTTTGTTGTCGGTTTTGGCTCAATAATAAATATGTCTGAAGCGATTTTTTGTGCGCTAAGCACAAGTTCGTCAAAAAGGGCTATAAACAAAAATTTCGTAGTGTGCGGAAAAGTGACAAAAATTTAAAAGAGTGGTTGCAGGAAGTCGTTGGGAAAGCCTATTGCCACTTTTGCAAAGTGATTCTTAATGCAAAATTTAGTGATTTTATGGCTTATTCGCAAAGGAATAATCATATTGAATCAAGCAAAGTGCGTATCTAAAAATATCAAACCTTAGAATTGTGCGATGTTTTTTTTCATTTTGTACATATTTTTGAGAGAGCGATAAATAAAGACTATATTTTCTCCGTTGGAAGCAGCACCTGAAACACAACATCGGCAACAAATCGAAGTGAATCATTGCGCATTAAGATAAATTGATCATTTGAGTGAGATGTACATGAAACTGCCAGTTGAGTCCAAAAGTTGAAGCAAGTGTAAGATTCATCGATCAAAATGCAGAGCCGTAGTGAAAAACGCTATGTTTCCATACTTCAAATCGGATTTAAAGGTAGATATTGGAATCTCTAGTTCTAGTATTTTTAGGTTAGTATTTTTTATTTTTAGGTTCTAGTATTTTTAGATTAGGTTAGGCTTAGGTGAAGCAGTGATATATTTTAGTGATATTCAGCAAAAATTTGTTACAATTCACTTGGCTTTGATTGAGCTAGAAAGTGGAACTTTCGAAAGTATTACTACTGACATAAAGACATGTTTAGAAAACTACAACCTAAATATTACAAATATGGTTGGGGTAGGAACAGACAACGCAAGTGTTATGGTCGGAGTTACTGTGTATAATAACGTATGTTTCCAAAATTAAGCCACCGAAATCCTTTTTTTGTAATATTAATAAGATATGCTTGTGATTCGGTTCAGCTTTCAGTTTCTGCAGCTGCAGCATGATTTCTTCCCCAAAAGTACGAATATTTACTTGCAGGAATCTATAATTGGTTCTTTAAATTTCTTTGAAGATGTAACGGACTTCATAAACAATGTGGTTGTCAGTAGAGGGATCAGTATAAAGGATCACTAGCCAATATTTAGAGCTGAAAGACCGCTTCAGTAAAGTTAAAAACATTATTTTGGAAAAATCATTTATAAGGAGTATAAATATTAAAGAAACCGTTTATATCTCCTATTTCATTAACTCATTTTAAAGGATGCTTCTGTCATGAATAAAAAATTTGAAAGTAATTCTGTTGAACCCACTTAGCTTTTTAACGATTTTCGTTTGTTTATATAAGATTTGGCTAAAAAATTTGTATCCAATTAAGTAATTAACGTTTTGTCTGAAAATACAATTTCAAGATCAAATGAGGAAAGTATAAGACAGATTTGTATAACATTTATTAAAAACTTAATAGAAGAGTTGAAATATCGATTACTTGATCATGTAAACAATTTTCGAAATATTTTCCAATTTTCTGTGGATAATATAAATTTAGTTTATGATGAAGTTTTTATAAAAATTATAAAGTTGTTAAGAGTTGATGAAACGTCTATTCAAAATATACTGGTACAAAACAAAACAATTATCAACCGTTAACTGGAGAGAAAAAATTTAAAGCATACATAAAATTTTGGCTGGAGGTTTATAATTATACAGAATAAAATTGGCACTTTAGAAGCATACTTATGTCGAGCATGAAAATGTGTTTATAAATTTTGATATTTTACCCCAACTTGAAGAAAATTTCTTGACATAAATATATTTTGAAAAGGTTTTTGTGACACCATTAAGAAATATTTCAATTTGCGGTTAACAACGAATGGATGAACTAGGTATTAGTCATAGTAAACAGTATTAAATTAATTAATTACTCATTATCCGATGTACATCCAATATTTCTCCATATGAATTATAAACATTAGCTTAACAAACCTGTTTTCCGGAACCTTGAGTTTTTTATTGTTAAAGTGAGCTACAGTTTTTAGCTACAATGGGAATATTTTAGCTATTTTCAGCTATGTTTTTCCTAAATTCTAGCTACAATGGCTGAAAAAAAGTTGGCAACACTGTTCACATTACTTATAGATCATAACGAAGTATTTGAACCAGCTGATAAGATTGATCTGGGTACACTACATATGTGGAAGTTTTCTATACTATTTCTAAAATAAAAACTGGCACTGGGCCCGGTCCGGATGGAATTCCAAACTTGTTCACCAAAAACTGTATATTTTCACTTCGCGTCCCGTGCGGATTTTATTTAATAAATCATTGGATGCAGGACTCATGCCCTCCCTTTGGAAAACCAGTAAAATAACCCCAATTTATAAAAGTGGTGCCAGATCAGATGTCACAAACTATAGGCCTATTTCAGCTTTGTCATGTTTTTTCGAATATAATAATTGATGAAATAAATGGCTTTACAAAAAGGAAATCCACGGTCACTAATTTAGTTGTATTTAAGAACTATGTATCTTCTGCGTTAGACCAGAGTGTTAAAGTTGATGTTATTTGCATGGATTTCTCCAAAGCATTCAACCGTGTTAACCATTCGATTCTTTTAGCTAAACTACAACGTTATGGGCTTCATTGGCCCATTTGCAGATTATTAGCGAGCTACTTATCTGAGCAAACTCAAACTGTATAAATCAATGGAATAAAGTCGGATCTGTTTGAAATAACATCGGTTGTTCCACAAGGGTTCCATTTGGGTCCATTATTATTTAATATTTAGATTAATGATATTGTCGAAAAAATTAAATTTGCGAAAACTCACAACTTTGCTAATGACACTAAGATTTTACTTAGAATTAAGACACCCGATGATGCACGCAGACCCCAAACTGACCTGGATAAGGTAGTGGAATGGTTTATTGATAATAAGTTTTATTTAAATATTGCAAAATGTAAAATACTAAAGTTCACTCGCAGTAGGGCTCCCGAGGTGTACCAATATTCTATAAATGGTTCGATACTTAAGACGGTTTATGAGAAATCTGATCTTGGAGTACTATTTACTTTGACCTTATCTTCACATATTTATAATACAGCGCAAAAGGTGTTCTTGGTTTTGTTAATAACATGTGTTCTAATATTAAAACCCCATTTACCCACAAAACATTTACTATGCAAAACTCTTGTAAGGCTTTTATTGGAGTATGTTTCTCCAATATGGTCCCTTTATACTACTTCAGGTGATAATACTTTAGGAAAAATCCATCATAGAGTCTTGAGACACCTAGCTACGTTATCGGGAGAACCTATTCCTCGGAATCTTCTCCTATATAATCAAACTGAAGCTCGGTATGGTGTTTTCTCTCTTGAACCTCGCCGTGTTGAAGCTAATATGTTGTTATTGTATAAAATATTTAAAGGTCAATTCCAGAGTATGGAGCTTTTTAGTTTAATCGGTTAACAAGTGCCTAGCAATGTACTTCGGCCGCGGTATACTATTTTCCATACTGAATTTTGACTCAAATTTTTGTTAAAAAAAGTATTGGAAATGAAAATTTATTATGTTCTAAGCTTGCCTATGATAAAGAATTGGAAATGTTGAGCCGTGTGTGGGTGCTGAGTGCCTAAAAGTAGGCAAGGATTTTTTTTCAAATTTTGATTTGACATAACTTCTGATAGACACATTAAATCATCGTGAAAGTTGCAGAGCGTACTGACATTGACCAAGATTCAACACACATGGATTTTCAAGACATTGCGGGTAACCCTGTAGCTACGGTAGGCTCCTGAAAAAAATCCTTCAAATCATCGACCCTCCTGAAAAATGTTTGCTTTTTTGACAAAAACTTCAAACCATTGATAAATTTTAACTTTTGTTCATCATGTCAAATTAAAATTTTCAAAATTCCGATTTGCACAAGGACGGCAACCTATCACCAAATTACCTCTATTTTCAGCACTCGAAAGTTCTGTTCACGAGAACTGACGACCGGATAATCCGATCATAATGAAACTTACAGGACATATTGGTATTAACTAGAACCAAGTTTGATAGAAGTGATTTTGAAATGCAGGCAACCCTGTGGTAGTGGTACCACCTTGAAAAATCACTGAGAAAAAAACTGCTTTTTGGCCTATAACTCCCGATTCAGCCATCACATTTCAAACAAAATTCACACAATATTTGAACCTTACTTTAGAAAATGTTTGGTGAAAATTTGGTTGAAAAATTAAAATAGAATTGCCAGCTATAGCGATTTTTGTCTCCTAAATGCTGCAGATTTGCTCAGCAAAATAACGCTTTTTTCCTTATAGCTTCCGGTCCAGTCATGAAATCAAAACGAAGTCCATGCAGATACAAATGGACCTTCATGTAAGGTAAATGTCGTAAGAATTTTGTAAAAAAAATCATGAAAGGGCTGCCAGCTATGACCCTTTTTAGTAATTTTTTGGAATTTCTTTACTAAGAGATTATGTCATTAGATTTACAAATGGGAATGATCCTGCAATGAAAATTAACAATAAATATTAACATTTTGAAAATTTGAAAAGTGTTGAGGGTGGTAGCTCTAAAATTCTTTTCACCCGTATAACTTCTAGTGCAGTGATTCAATCGAAACGAAATTCATAGGGGGGGTTTAACTTAACGTGAAGCAGATTTGGAATATATTTTGCTTTGCTGCTAACACAGGGTAACCAGCATCAGACATTTTCGTAAATATTGCACCAATAGATGCTTCAGATTACATACTCATATGCAAAGCATTTGCAACAAAATTAAGGGACCAATTTTTAAATTTCCGAGCTTTGAAAATTTTTTGGATGGCAGCCTCAAACAACGTTTAACAGCTGAAACTTTCGGTGAAATCTTGCGATGAAAACGAAATAAGGATAAGTTGATTTGAGTATGAGCTTTTTATAGTAAATTTATAGCTGCTTGTTGCAAAAGTGTTGCCAGCACTGAACATTTTCATCATCTATGTTATAGTTGGGTTTTGTGGCTTTGGGTAAAGAATGGTTGATATGATACTACAAAAAAGTGTATAACGTCTTTCCACATTTTTTTGTCACTCAAAGAAAATTTCTTCGAAAATCAGTTTCCTAGCGGTTCTGATGCGCTAGATTTTTCTACATTAGTATTTAAAAATGAACGAAGTAGTTGAAAATAGCAAATAAAAGTTGAAAGTCTTTATTATTCTCGAAAATGAGCCATTGCGACATTTTTTCATAAGTATACGTTGAGTTTATTCCAAACTTCAACTGCCTAGCTGCTTACTGCTAAAGCTTTGAAGAACATTAAATAAAATTAAATTGATTTTCTTTAAGAAAACAAACTGTCGAAATAATATTCTTTGATTATTATAATCCTTTTCCATTAAAATCATGACATATATGTAGCATAAAAGCATTTCAAAATAAAGCCGTGTAATCAACCAAAACTACAAGCCAATCAAGTTCAACAAGTGGAACAGAACAAGGCGAACATTTTTTTCTTCTCCAAAGCAATATATACCTACTCAATAGTCACGTATCTTTAAATTAGTACCTCAACCTCCATACTCATAGACCCTTCAATCATACGAAACAGTCAGTTTCTTAAGACCTTCAAACTTCACAAAACATTCTAACCGATTAAAACGCTTTCCGCTTAATGATTTCATAGAAAAGAAACAAAATGATCTTTTAGATTGCTGCAACATTGTTTTAGAAATCCAAACCAATGCTACTTAGTTATGCAGTAAATTGGATTTTTTTCGCAAGTTTCCAGTTCACCTCTCATTCGCTTGTCCCAGTAATTTTGTCTAATTGTTCAGTTACCCGTTGTGTGAGTTCTTTCTTCTCAATCTTATCGGTAGCGACTTTAGTATGGAAGCAACATAAGACAAACTGGTAAGAGGAAATCTATAGAAAATCTATACCTTAGAAGGTTCATATGTGAATGTTGGAGCAAAAGATATTATTATGCTGCAACTGTGCGACTTGGCTGTATAAATAAAAGACCAGAAAACCAGCCTGAAAATTTTTTTCCAAATTATTTTCCAGTCTGGTTGAGTAATCACCTCAAACGTCTAATTACACTGAAGAAAAAAGCCCATATTAAGTATAAAACATCTCGAACAAAAATCAATTATGATAACTTTTCTAAACTACGTTCCCAATGTAAGAATAAGGCTGATTATTTACATAAGAAATATATAAAGAATGTAGAAAATTTCATCGGGTTAAATCTGAAGACTTTTTGGAATGGTGTAAATTCGCAGAAAAAAAGATAAGACACTCCCCAATACAATCACTTTTAATCCTTTATCAACCCTTGACCCGGGTGTGAAGGCCAATTGGTTTTTCGCAGTAGTTCGGTTCTGTTTTCACATTCAGTGATGCCAAGTTAGCTACATAGTAGCAAGATTTAGCTACAAAAAGAACCCGTTTAACTACAAAAATGTTCGTTTAACTATTGGCTACAAATTTAGCTACTAATTTGTAGACTATGAATAGTAAAAATTTTTGCTTTGATTGCATTAATTTTCACTAGTTTATTCATATTTTTTTCTCCTTCTTTCCACTCTCTCCATCACTCAATCAGTATGCACGGTCCGTGTGCATCAACATATTATCAAAACATATCGTTTTAGTACTTTCCAGACAATTGAAAATTGGTATAAGGGAAGATATAATTGTTATTAATTTTAATTACACTTCATACTTTAAGTTGTATGTTTGTTCTCATTGACATGTGTCCAGAGAAAAGTCTACAAAAATTCTGGTATCTTCTTCATTAAGGATTTATGTTTTTGATGTGAGTTTTCAAGTATGTCTTGAACTCAATTATATTTTTTGTTAACTTGGCCGAGTTCGGTAATGAATTGTAGTATGCGATAGCCTGCTGTACTGGATCCATCCTTAATCTATCCGTTCTTGGAATTGCAAGAGATAGATTTCTAGCAGTTCTCGTTTCTCGGTTAGTTATTTCTAACACAGTGCGGGGGGTGTTAAACCACTTCAGATTGTTGTTCAGGATGCTAAAAATTAATTTTCCCCTTTCAAAATTAATTATTTGTTGTATATTTAGTAATCCTGTTCGAGTGTAGAAAGTATCTGTTGGTGTAAGAGTCGGCATTCTATATAAATATAATTTTAATTGCTTTCGAAATAAGTCTTCCAATTAACTCGATGTTTTGCTTTGATGTCTGACTCCATAAAATAGTTCCATATGTGATAGTTGAAAGTATATAAGCATTAAACATTATTAATTTTGTTTTAGTTTCCAAGAACTCAAATTTTCTTAAGACTGCAATCATTGGTCCTACTTTATGTCTGATGTGGTTAATGTGTTGTAACCATGACATTTTTTCATCTAAGATTAAGCCAAGATATTTTATTGATTCAGCTTTTTCTAGACGAATTCCTTTTATCTGAATAAAGGGGTTTATACGATATGTATTTTTTTGCTGGAAAATGATGTACTTGGTTTTGCAGCAGCAGTTGTTATGCCGTTTGTTTGCAGTTTGCTATGCCTGAGCCAGACTTGATATGTTTTTTAAGTCTCTGTTAATTTTATACTCAAGAGATGGTTCATCCTTTTCAGAATATAAAAGAAGTGTGTCATCAGCAAAAAGGACTAATTTGCCAGACAGCTGGAGATGTTGAATGCAATTCACATATAGAATGAATAATACTGGTCCAATAATTAATTCCTGTGGTATGCCTATATTGACTGATGCATTGTATTTGTTTTGTCACAATCCGCCTATCCAATAAATAATCTTTTATTATCGAGTTAAACTTCTTACTAATGCCATATTTTTCGAGACGTTGAAGCAAAATTTAAAATTTAAACACTAAATGTTTGAAAACAACTTCCTCCAATTCTAAGTTAATCGCTAATGTTTTGGGTAGATACAATAGCAATTATTTTTCGGTAAGCTTCATCATACCAAGATACCAGCCTCTCCTGATCGAAATATCGCAAATATGTGGATTATATTTTCACACGAGGCAAATTTTCTCTCTCGGCGGGTTATCAAAGTACAAAGCAAATTTGTTTCTTTAAAAACGGCAGTTTTTCAGAAACTTCAACATACATACATAATTATCGTGCAAGCTCAACTCGTTGAAATATAGGCGTTTCACTGTCGAAATGTTGCTAAAGTCTAATGCGATAAATGATCACTTTACACCAAATTATTTCGACCGAATTGGTATCTTTCTCGACATCAATGTTCTATGTCTTTCTGGACGTAGAACAATCATAATCTTCCATGAACAGTATTATTTCTTTCGTTCGGTCCGAAGAGAAACCGAGAGTTTTAACTCATTAGCAATAAATTATAATAGGTAACACAAACGAAATATGTTTAATATAAAATACACATCTGCCTAAATTTGAAGACAAGAACTGAAAAATCACACGTAGACATAAAGTAGCAATAAAACGTAGACAAAGTGTACGCACAAAACTTTAGAAGAAATTAGGAATCGTGCTCAGTAGTGAAACCACTTGTTTTCTGGCAGTAAGATATTTTGTAAATTTAATTTTGTTAGAAAAATAATACAAGGTTTGATCTTGTAACTATGCGGTAACATCAATTTTTGTTGTCGGTTTTGGCTCAATAATAAATATGTCTGAAGCGATTTTTTGTGCGCTAAGCACAAGTTCGTCAAAAAGGGCTATAAACAAAAATTTCGTAGTGTGCGGAAAAGTGACAAAAATTTAAAAGAGTGGTTGCAGGAAGTCGTTGGGAAAGCCTATTGCCACTTTTGCAAAGTGATTCTTAATGCAAAATTTAGTGATTTTATGGCTTATTCGCAAAGGAATAATCATATTGAATCAAGCAAAGTGCGTATCTAAAAATATCAAACCTTAGAATTGTGCGATGTTTTTTTTCATTTTGTACATATTTTTGAGAGAGCGATAAATAAAGACTATATTTTCTCCGTTGGAAGCAGCACCTGAAACACAACATCGGCAACAAATCGAAGTGAATCATTGCGCATTAAGATAAATTGATCATTTGAGTGAGATGTACATGAAACTGCCAGTTGAGTCCAAAAGTTGAAGCAAGTGTAAGATTCATCGATCAAAATGCAGAGCCGTAGTGAAAAACGCTATGTTTCCATACTTCAAATCGGATTTAAAGGTAGATATTGGAATCTCTAGTTCTAGTATTTTTAGGTTAGTATTTTTTATTTTTAGGTTCTAGTATTTTTAGATTAGGTTAGGCTTAGGTGAAGCAGTGATATATTTTAGTGATATTCAGCAAAAATTTGTTACAATTCACTTGGCTTTGATTGAGCTAGAAAGTGGAACTTTCGAAAGTATTACTACTGACATAAAGACATGTTTAGAAAACTACAACCTAAATATTACAAATATGGTTGGGGTAGGAACAGACAACGCAAGTGTTATGGTCGGAGTTACTGTGTATAATAACGTATGTTTCCAAAATTAAGCCACCGAAATCCTTTTTTTGTAATATTAATAAGATATGCTTGTGATTCGGTTCAGCTTTCAGTTTCTGCAGCTGCAGCATGATTTCTTCCCCAAAAGTACGAATATTTACTTGCAGGAATCTATAATTGGTTCTTTAAATTTCTTTGAAGATGTAACGGACTTCATAAACAATGTGGTTGTCAGTAGAGGGATCAGTATAAAGGATCACTAGCCAATATTTAGAGCTGAAAGACCGCTTCAGTAAAGTTAAAAACATTATTTTGGAAAAATCATTTATAAGGAGTATAAATATTAAAGAAACCGTTTATATCTCCTATTTCATTAACTCATTTTAAAGGATGCTTCTGTCATGAATAAAAAATTTGAAAGTAATTCTGTTGAACCCACTTAGCTTTTTAACGATTTTCGTTTGTTTATATAAGATTTGGCTAAAAAATTTGTATCCAATTAAGTAATTAACGTTTTGTCTGAAAATACAATTTCAAGATCAAATGAGGAAAGTATAAGACAGATTTGTATAACATTTATTAAAAACTTAATAGAAGAGTTGAAATATCGATTACTTGATCATGTAAACAATTTTCGAAATATTTTCCAATTTTCTGTGGATAATATAAATTTAGTTTATGATGAAGTTTTTATAAAAATTATAAAGTTGTTAAGAGTTGATGAAACGTCTATTCAAAATATACTGGTACAAAACAAAACAATTATCAACCGTTAACTGGAGAGAAAAAATTTAAAGCATACATAAAATTTTGGCTGGAGGTTTATAATTATACAGAATAAAATTGGCACTTTAGAAGCATACTTATGTCGAGCATGAAAATGTGTTTATAAATTTTGATATTTTACCCCAACTTGAAGAAAATTTCTTGACATAAATATATTTTGAAAAGGTTTTTGTGACACCATTAAGAAATATTTCAATTTGCGGTTAACAACGAATGGATGAACTAGGTATTAGTCATAGTAAACAGTATTAAATTAATTAATTACTCATTATCCGATGTACATCCAATATTTCTCCATATGAATTATAAACATTAGCTTAACAAACCTGTTTTCCGGAACCTTGAGTTTTTTATTGTTAAAGTGAGCTACAGTTTTTAGCTACAATGGGAATATTTTAGCTATTTTCAGCTATGTTTTTCCTAAATTCTAGCTACAATGGCTGAAAAAAAGTTGGCAACACTGTTCACATTACTTATAGATCATAACGAAGTATTTGAACCAGCTGATAAGATTGATCTGGGTACACTACATATGTGGAAGTTTTCTATACTATTTCTAAAATAAAAACTGGCACTGGGCCCGGTCCGGATGGAATTCCAAACTTGTTCACCAAAAACTGTATATTTTCACTTCGCGTCCCGTGCGGATTTTATTTAATAAATCATTGGATGCAGGACTCATGCCCTCCCTTTGGAAAACCAGTAAAATAACCCCAATTTATAAAAGTGGTGCCAGATCAGATGTCACAAACTATAGGCCTATTTCAGCTTTGTCATGTTTTTTCGAATATAATAATTGATGAAATAAATGGCTTTACAAAAAGGAAATCCACGGTCACTAATTTAGTTGTATTTAAGAACTATGTATCTTCTGCGTTAGACCAGAGTGTTAAAGTTGATGTTATTTGCATGGATTTCTCCAAAGCATTCAACCGTGTTAACCATTCGATTCTTTTAGCTAAACTACAACGTTATGGGCTTCATTGGCCCATTTGCAGATTATTAGCGAGCTACTTATCTGAGCAAACTCAAACTGTATAAATCAATGGAATAAAGTCGGATCTGTTTGAAATAACATCGGTTGTTCCACAAGGGTTCCATTTGGGTCCATTATTATTTAATATTTAGATTAATGATATTGTCGAAAAAATTAAATTTGCGAAAACTCACAACTTTGCTAATGACACTAAGATTTTACTTAGAATTAAGACACCCGATGATGCACGCAGACCCCAAACTGACCTGGATAAGGTAGTGGAATGGTTTATTGATAATAAGTTTTATTTAAATATTGCAAAATGTAAAATACTAAAGTTCACTCGCAGTAGGGCTCCCGAGGTGTACCAATATTCTATAAATGGTTCGATACTTAAGACGGTTTATGAGAAATCTGATCTTGGAGTACTATTTACTTTGACCTTATCTTCACATATTTATAATACAGCGCAAAAGGTGTTCTTGGTTTTGTTAATAACATGTGTTCTAATATTAAAACCCCATTTACCCACAAAACATTTACTATGCAAAACTCTTGTAAGGCTTTTATTGGAGTATGTTTCTCCAATATGGTCCCTTTATACTACTTCAGGTGATAATACTTTAGGAAAAATCCATCATAGAGTCTTGAGACACCTAGCTACGTTATCGGGAGAACCTATTCCTCGGAATCTTCTCCTATATAATCAAACTGAAGCTCGGTATGGTGTTTTCTCTCTTGAACCTCGCCGTGTTGAAGCTAATATGTTGTTATTGTATAAAATATTTAAAGGTCAATTCCAGAGTATGGAGCTTTTTAGTTTAATCGGTTAACAAGTGCCTAGCAATGTACTTCGGCCGCGGTATACTATTTTCCATACTGAATTTTGACTCAAATTTTTGTTAAAAAAAGTATTGGAAATGAAAATTTATTATGTTCTAAGCTTGCCTATGATAAAGAATTGGAAATGTTGAGCCGTGTGTGGGTGCTGAGTGCCTAAAAGTAGGCAAGGATTTTTTTTCAAATTTTGATTTGACATAACTTCTGATAGACACATTAAATCATCGTGAAAGTTGCAGAGCGTACTGACATTGACCAAGATTCAACACACATGGATTTTCAAGACATTGCGGGTAACCCTGTAGCTACGGTAGGCTCCTGAAAAAAATCCTTCAAATCATCGACCCTCCTGAAAAATGTTTGCTTTTTTGACAAAAACTTCAAACCATTGATAAATTTTAACTTTTGTTCATCATGTCAAATTAAAATTTTCAAAATTCCGATTTGCACAAGGACGGCAACCTATCACCAAATTACCTCTATTTTCAGCACTCGAAAGTTCTGTTCACGAGAACTGACGACCGGATAATCCGATCATAATGAAACTTACAGGACATATTGGTATTAACTAGAACCAAGTTTGATAGAAGTGATTTTGAAATGCAGGCAACCCTGTGGTAGTGGTACCACCTTGAAAAATCACTGAGAAAAAAACTGCTTTTTGGCCTATAACTCCCGATTCAGCCATCACATTTCAAACAAAATTCACACAATATTTGAACCTTACTTTAGAAAATGTTTGGTGAAAATTTGGTTGAAAAATTAAAATAGAATTGCCAGCTATAGCGATTTTTGTCTCCTAAATGCTGCAGATTTGCTCAGCAAAATAACGCTTTTTTCCTTATAGCTTCCGGTCCAGTCATGAAATCAAAACGAAGTCCATGCAGATACAAATGGACCTTCATGTAAGGTAAATGTCGTAAGAATTTTGTAAAAAAAATCATGAAAGGGCTGCCAGCTATGACCCTTTTTAGTAATTTTTTGGAATTTCTTTACTAAGAGATTATGTCATTAGATTTACAAATGGGAATGATCCTGCAATGAAAATTAACAATAAATATTAACATTTTGAAAATTTGAAAAGTGTTGAGGGTGGTAGCTCTAAAATTCTTTTCACCCGTATAACTTCTAGTGCAGTGATTCAATCGAAACGAAATTCATAGGGGGGGTTTAACTTAACGTGAAGCAGATTTGGAATATATTTTGCTTTGCTGCTAACACAGGGTAACCAGCATCAGACATTTTCGTAAATATTGCACCAATAGATGCTTCAGATTACATACTCATATGCAAAGCATTTGCAACAAAATTAAGGGACCAATTTTTAAATTTCCGAGCTTTGAAAATTTTTTGGATGGCAGCCTCAAACAACGTTTAACAGCTGAAACTTTCGGTGAAATCTTGCGATGAAAACGAAATAAGGATAAGTTGATTTGAGTATGAGCTTTTTATAGTAAATTTATAGCTGCTTGTTGCAAAAGTGTTGCCAGCACTGAACATTTTCATCATCTATGTTATAGTTGGGTTTTGTGGCTTTGGGTAAAGAATGGTTGATATGATACTACAAAAAAGTGTATAACGTCTTTCCACATTTTTTTGTCACTCAAAGAAAATTTCTTCGAAAATCAGTTTCCTAGCGGTTCTGATGCGCTAGATTTTTCTACATTAGTATTTAAAAATGAACGAAGTAGTTGAAAATAGCAAATAAAAGTTGAAAGTCTTTATTATTCTCGAAAATGAGCCATTGCGACATTTTTTCATAAGTATACGTTGAGTTTATTCCAAACTTCAACTGCCTAGCTGCTTACTGCTAAAGCTTTGAAGAACATTAAATAAAATTAAATTGATTTTCTTTAAGAAAACAAACTATCGAAATAATATTCTTTGATTATTATAATCCTTTTCCATTAAAATCATGACATATATGTAGCATAAAAGCATTTCAAAATAAAGCCGTGTAATCAACCAAAACTACAAGCCAATCAAGTTCAACAAGTGGAACAGAACAAGGCGAACATTTTTTTCTTCTCCAAAGCAATATATACCTACTCAATAGTCACGTATCTTTAAATTAGTACCTCAACCTCCATACTCATAGACCCTTCAATCATACGAAACAGTCAGTTTCTTAAGACCTTCAAACTTCACAAAACATTCTAACCGATTAAAACGCTTTCCGCTTAATGATTTCATAGAAAAGAAACAAAATGATCTTTTAGATTGCTGCAACATTGTTTTAGAAATCCAAACCAATGCTACTTAGTTATGCAGTAAATTGGATTTTTTTCGCAAGTTTCCAGTTCACCTCTCATTCGCTTGTCCCAGTAATTTTGTCTAATTGTTCAGTTACCCGTTGTGTGAGTTCTTTCTTCTCAATCTTATCGGTAGCGACTTTAGTATGGAAGCAACATAAGACAAACTGGTAAGAGGAAATCTATAGAAAATCTATACCTTAGAAGGTTCATATGTGAATGTTGGAGCAAAAGATATTATTATGCTGCAACTGTGCGACTTGGCTGTATAAATAAAAGACCAGAAAACCAGCCTGAAAATTTACACAGGTAGTTAAAGGTGTCAGTCAGTCACCTTGACTGAAGTTTGTTGTAAGAGTTCGTAACTAAGTAGATTGTCGTAAATCGAACTGCGTTTGTTTGGATGCCGATGATGATTAATGGCAGAGGCGAAAATTGTGAACAAATCAAAAGAAATCAAATGTAAAAGAATAATGCGATTGTCTGGCATAGTTATAATTTTGAAATTTGGTTCAAATACGTGAGTAGTGTTGGTAAGATGAATAGTTTGTACAGAAAATTTTGTTGCCCGTTTAAATCAAAATTAAGATGTAATGGCAAGTTATGTCTTCAATGAAGCGATGGCGTATGCCGGGAGGCCAAATAAATGCTTATGATGACAATGTGGACGCCGCTGATGGGAAATCAAGACAACTAGAACTTTGAACTAAATTAGACTTAGGTTTAATTTCTAGTTATTGTACCATTAAGAATGATCGATTTTGCCAGAATTGTCGAAGAACAATTCGTGGACTTTGTTCGACGATAATACGCCATCGAATAGACTCACAGTTGAGATCCAAATTTAGATCGAAAATCCCTAGCGCATCAGAGCCGTTAGAAACACTAATGTTCGAAGAACAGTAGAGAATTTGTACCTATTTTGCGTGTGTATTCTACCACTAGCTACTTACGGCGACCCTAAGTAATAATAGACCCTACGCGAATTTAATTTCGATGATTTCATCGAAAGTTACAGCGATAGTAAGGTGTTTGAAGTTGAAATCCGAAAAATGTCCAGACCTTAGAAAATTCAAACATTGTTTACTTATTTTCATTGCAAATGTTCGCGATATGAATACTTCCTATAAACATTTATTGGTACGGAAATAACAAAAACGCCTTGTGCTGGCAGCCCTTTGCTAGCACCGAAGCCAAAATTATGTCACATCTGCCTCACGTTGAAGTCAACCTACTCTGTGAATTTATGGTTAACACCGTAAAAGTTTTTAAATTTTCTAGATCGTAATATTTGTTTATTTTCACTGTAAGATCACTGTGATTTGAAAATGTTATGATAAATCGCTTACCAAACAAATGAAAAAAAATATAAAAACAAACCATAGCTGACAACCCTATCATTGTTTTTCAACAAGATTTCTGCTGAGTATTGTCTACAATTAGTTTGAATTGCCATATGAATTCCGTTATGAATTCTTGACTGCACTGCAAGCTATAGGGCAAAGAGCTTTAGTTTCCTGAGCAAATTTTCAAAATTTAAGAAGCCAAACCTACCCATAGCTAGCAGTTCCAACCTATTTTTTCATTCAAATTTTTATCAAACGTGCCTTAGAGTAAGGTCCAGATAGTGTGTGAATTTCATCAAAATCCGGTGACTGAATCAGGATTTATGGGGCCAAAAGCAGTTATTTTTCTTAACGATTTTCCAAGATGGCAGCACTGGCACAGAATTGCCTGAATTTCAAAATCCTGGTCCAACTTAAGACCAATACATTCTGTACATTTCAACCGCATCTGATTATTGTGTCGTGAGTTCCCGTGAACAGAAGTTTTTGATGCTAAAAATTTTGGTAAATTGCGGAAGGGTTGCCGTTATTGTCGACACGAAATTTCCAAAGTTTTACTCTGACTGTGACAAGACAAAGCATAAGAATTGTGTATGAGTTGCTTTTTTCTTAAAAGCGAAAATCTTTCAGGAGAGTCGATGATTTGAAGGTATTTACTTTTATCACTGCCGCAGCTACAGGGTTGTTAACATGTTCATACAAAACTATATAAGTATACAACTTAGTAGCATTAATAAGTTCTGTAAGTTTTGTAATGATTCAATTGCTTTATCAGAAGTTATCGCAATTCAAAAAATTTCAAATTATCCCGATCTCATTTTAGGCACCTAGCGCACACACATGGTTAAAAATTTGAAAAACCTTATCAAATCTTTTTTAAGAACACGTTCAAATTTCATTTCGTACACTTAGCTTTTTTGAAAACTATTTTTTGATAGAATAAGAGGGATATCTAAAATATCACTAAAATGGCCGCCGGCGCCAAAGGGTTAAAGATAAATAACATTTGGTGAAACCTGGACCGATTTTGCATGTACACAAATGTATCCTGAAAGTTTCAGCTTAATCGGATGGTGCCTTTTCGAGAAATAATCACTGAATTTTCTTTGAACATTAGTAAAAACGCAACAATTACCATCGTATTCACCGGATTTGCCTCTATCTAACCTTTTTTTCGCAAAATTGAAGCTGCCGCTCCGTGCGAGCCGTTTTCAGTCAATCCAGGATGTAAAACGAAATTTGTGAAAGGTTCTAAATGCCATACTAGAAAGTGTTTGTAGAAAGTATTTTTAGGACTGGAAAAGGAATATATCGGTGATTGATTAAATATTTTGCATATTGTTTACAATGTCCGGTTAAGTTTTTGGCAACAATGTATATCATACGAGCTTGTGGTGTAACTCGCTTCTTTAATAAGTCGCAATCTCGACAGACAATACTGCATCGTTCATTGGAAAACTCATGAAAGTTTTTAGTCAGGCGTTCCAAAAAACTGTTTTCCATTTTTCCACACTTTGGATACAACGGTATCAAATTTCGATGCACTTATCATCGTGTAATTGTAATGAAGTCGCATTGACTTGATAGAAGGTCTAATAACTTGGACTTCGAATGTTCTTTAAGACTGTAGGGCATTTCCGGTTTGCACAGTTCTAGTCGGTCTTTACAAACTAGTCCGATTTTTTTCGAAAATTGTGGCTGCCTCAAGGGTAAGGGACGATTGTCATGTGCTTATGATCTTGTTTGACTGGTCATACTTCTAATCTTTACAACCCACAGGACCACCGAAATGAGCAAAATTTAATTAGAAATTTAATTTAATTAGAATTAACTTGGATATATTACCAAGAAATCGCTAGTCGAAAAATATCCGCGCAAGAAAAGTCAAGACAACAATGGCATTTTCAAGAAAATTTAACTTTTTCAGTTACAAAACCATTTACATACTTGCACTTACTCAGAAGACAACTTGCAAGTAGTTACTGCTTTGAATATTCCAAAATGTTAACCAATCTAAACTTCGTTTGACATTTATGTTAAATTCACACTAAAAGTGAAAGAAAAAGGCCACGAATACCAAAGATACTAAATCCAAAACAAATTAGTTTTCGATAAAACATCCGTTCGAATTCCATGCAAAACAACTTTCGCCTGTCTGTTGATATCCGATCGCTACTAATCCGAAAATCAGTCTTTCCAGTGATGTTGATATGCCAGAGTATTTTTCCACTTTATCTGGAGCGCTTATGTATCTTTCATTTATTTCACAAGCCGATCATAACACACATTCAGCTACAACACAAGGAAGGCAACTTCACAGTCCCCTTATCGATAATCCATAACCTTCTCATGATAAACTCGTCAGCTAAAATCGGATAAAACATTGCGTAAGATCCGAACTAAAATTACGTATGCGAATAAATTATGTACATACATTGTAAAACAAGAATCGCGGAAACAAGTTTCGCTGATCATAATTTTCAGATTCAACAGATACGAAGATCAAGCAGAGTGACATCTGAGATTTATGTCGAGTAGAGAATATGGCCGTATGTATGTATGTAAGTACATGAGCAAAGCATGTTTGCCGACAATAGCTAGCCGGTTGGTTCGGTCAGTTTGTCTGTCGATACAAAATAATTGAAAAGATATGTTTAACAGCGATTGGATAATGTTTCAGCATCTCAGAGATGGCACTGGGCCAATTTGCAGGCTGCTTTTTGTTAGAATTTTTTCAGAAGAGCAAACATATTTAATAGATTATTGGGCCCTGGGAATATAAGTGATTTGTGGTTATTGTTTGCACGAATGGTGCTGTTGGTTCTGTAAATTTATTCAGTCGAAATTGTTTACGAGATGGTAATATCCAAAATGACCCCGCAAACAATTTTTTATATAGTCAAGTATTCGAGTAAACAAAACATTTTAGCACTTAGTCATTGAGATTAGAGGCTTTTGTGAATTCTACCGCGAAATTCATTCAAAACGAGATTGTTTTTGATGAGATACCACCAGAATCTAGATACCATCAAGAAACGTTGAAATTTATTTTTCAAGAATTCAGCAACAAAAGGTAGCTCTGACTTTTGACTTATATTATCATTCAAGCACACAACACAACCGGTATAATAAAATTTTCTACCGAAATTCACATTCACTCTTATAGCCATATAAAATCTAGCTACCTATATATTATATCTTCTACTTACCATTAAGATCAAGGTAAGCCAACGATGCTGGAACTCCGCTTTTCCATCTCGGCAATGTGACAAACAGCCTTGATCGATACACTTCTAATCCGAGCGGTAGTACGTTGGCCGCTATAAATTCCTTGCTGTCGATCGCTCGCTGTCGTTGTTCTTCGCTCGGATAGTTAAAATCGATTTGTCGCCATTGGTAGGCAACGCGCAAATTATCATTGCAGACCACTTGCATTGGTGCAGCATATAATGAAAATATGAATAATAGCAGCCAACCTAGGCCACTATTACGATTCACCAACAATGGTAATCGCACTATTGAAATCATGGTCACGATTTAAGATTGCACAATTTTAAGAAGTTAAAGTTATTGTTCTTCTGGACTTTGGGCGATATATTTGATTTAGTTTTTGTTATTTCTTGTAATTTACATCAAGTGATCACAAGGTTTTTTTTGTGTTTAAAAATTCCTAAAAGAAAAGCAAATATTAATTATGACCAGCCATCACACTATCACACGCGGCGTATAAAAACGATTTAAAAGGCACTTTATAAACTTTATAGACGACCACATCCAAGCGTCTAATCACACTTCTCATTTGCTACTTAAACGAAAAAGTACGTTTTCGGTGAATTCCGTCCCATAACTCGAGTATTATGTTAATGTGATATCGATAGCTATCAAATGAAATTGCGTAAGACCTATTAAAAGCACATAAAGCTTCAGGAGGTGGACACATAAAAATGAAGGTTACGTGCTTTTCGACCTTGTTGATTACCTAATATACTTGAGTTACAGGAAAGGACGAAAGTTCTCTCAGAAATGAGTAGGTGAGAAATGGTGGAAAGTCAACACTCATGGTCAACACGATATTAATCTTTACATATTTCGTGGTTTATAGGATTACGTTTCTGTCATTTTCATAATTTTTGGGATTAGGTGAAGCAAATAAGGATGAAGAAGGGAAATAGATAGAGATAATTATTTTTTCGATTCCAATTTGAAGTTTTTTTTTTAAACATCAAACATTCTTTCTACATTTTTTTTTAAATTTTTATTTTGATTTCAAATTTAGTTTTGAATTTGAATTTGGTTTTGACCTCGACGACACGGTTCTATGACAAATAATGAACTATATTATATTTGAGAATGAGTTCATATTTTTAATTGTATAAAGAATCAGAAAAAAAAACCGTTTTTTAGGAGAACATAACTTTTGAAACTACTTGTGAAATTTATTGAAAATTGAACTGAAAACAAAAATTCAAATATATCATTAGCTTTCTTTAGTAATTGAAAAAAAAATTAATTTTCAGAAGTAAATTCAAAAAATATCAACGAAAATTGTTGAAAAAACTAGGCTCTGTATTTTCATTTATTTTGACACATCCGTATATTATCAAGAAGATAATAAAATCAGTTCGATTTGCCAGCGAATTGAAATATTTCCGCTTCTGAATGGCGAAAAGAAACCCTCGAATGAAAGTTATACTGCGACAAAACCTCAAACTAGAAATTTACTACTTTAAATTGCGACAATATTTCTAAACTTAACTATATTTTGGCATTCAATTTTTTACATCAATCCACATTGGGCGCAGATTTATTCATACTTTCTTTTACCAAGTGTTGAAACTGGCAGTTTAAATTTACCATTAGTATGAATTGATTTGTGATTAAACAAAACTTTGTAATACATTGTTTTGAATTATTCAGATCTAAAGGGTTTTCCTATTATGTTGAAGGAAATTTTCAACAGCATGGAATTTTTGGGATGCACAAACAAATTAGTCCATCCATATTCTTCTCAAAGAGATCAATTGTTATAAGAGCACCATTGTTTACTTGTGATTCGGCATATGACGTAGCGAAAATCCTTAAAAACTCTACGTTAACAAATATGCCACCGAACTCTTTTTTTACTTCCTTCCGGAGACCACTGAGTGTTTTGTTAGAAAACAGCAAACGAAGAAGAGTGGAGGTGGATGTCTGCGGAATTTTATCGATACAAATCAAATGGTGACGACTTGGGTAACGAAAAATGGATTGCTTTTTGGGTGTTTAGAATGTCTGATAATTTAACTGAACGAGTAACCTGTGATATTTTCTTCTGGAAGTATCTCGAATTAAGGGGGAATATACCTTTGTAAAAAATTTTTTTTCAATTGTTTTTTTATTGGCTTAAATGGTCCCTTAACTATCCAAAAGTGATATCCAAAAGGTTTTATGAGTGAAAATTTTTTTAAGTGATTCAAAAACTCGATTTTCCGAGGAAGGTTTTAGTGCTATTTTTCAGCATTTTAAGACAATTTTTGAAATACTTGTTTTTTCAAATTTGAAAAAGTATGGCGCCAAATATGTATATTATCGACAGTAGATGTTAATTATATCTGCTAATTAGTCACTCAATGGTGCCAAAATGATAGAAAGAGAAAGCGATAGACGCCAGAGACAACGTAAATTCCGTTTGAAAGTGACGCCGCGTGCCTCGTGAATAACACGTGTTTCTTGTTGATGCAGTGATTTTCAAACGTTTGCATTAGTTTTCTATTATCAATATGAGTGGTACATCGTATCAATCTCGCAAAGGAATGTGAGGTGGACAGAGGAAAAACTCTAGACGTAATATACGTCATCGCACAGTGCCTAATCCTCGGCTTAATCCGCACGAACAGGAAACAGAAGCTGAGAGTGTCGGTACGTCGGCGAAAAAAATGAAGCTGTCCGAAAATAATTATGAAATTGACTACGATTCTTCTTTTGGCTATCGTATTTTGTGTTTTGCCTTAGTTTTTTCTGCTCTGTCAGATATTTTAGTGTGTCAAAAGTGCCATAAAAAAGTGAAATTCACTGAGGCCGGCAAACAAGGCTTGGGTTTTAAGATCGTCGTTACGTGTGATGATTGTGCTCCTGTGTATATAAACAACTGTCCAAAAATAGCAAATAAAGCATATGAAGTGAATAGACGTCTAATTTTAGTGATGAGATTGCTAGGCATCGGAATTAATGGAATTAAAAAATTCTGCTCTTTAATGGACTTACCGTCGCCAGTAGCACATAAAAGTTATGATGTAATTGTCTCAACAATTCACAAAGCTTCCGAAACTATTTGTTCTTTCTCAATGAAAAATGCTGCTCAAGATGAAAAAAGGATGTCTGTTGAAAAAGGAATCGATAATGGAATAACAGTTTCAGGCGATGGAAGCTGGCGTAAAAGAGGTTTTTCGTCTTTCCTTGGCGTTGTTACACTAATCGGCTGGTGTACTGGAAAGGTTGTCGACGTCGTCGTGAAAAGTAAGATATGCAAAGCGTGTTCATTTTGGCATCAAAAAGAGGGCACGGCAGAGTTCGAGCAATGGCAAGAGGGACACAAAGACGCATGCCAAGCAAATCACGAAGGTTCAGCTGGAAAGATGGAGGTGGACGGAGCGACCGAGATGTTTGCACGATCGAACGAAAAGAATGGAGTTTCTTACATAAATTACATCGGAGATGGCGATTGTAAGACTTTTTAAGCGATTCTTGAGGCAAAACCTACAGTTCATAAAAAAGAGTGTATCGATCACGAACAAAAACGTATGGGTAAACGACTCCGAAATCTCGCAAAATAAATAAAGTGGGCGGTAGAGGCAAACTAACTGGTAAATTAATTGATAAACTCACGATATACTATGGACTGGCAATTCGTAGGGATTGCCATTCAATTGAAGAAATGAGAAAAGCCATATGGGCCACGCTATATCATAAGATTTCCACTGACGATAAACCTCAACATCACTATTGCCCAGTAGGTCCAAAATCATGGTGCGGTTGGCAACTTAGTAAGGCTATTGGAGGAGATGAAAGTCAGTATGAGCACGAGCCAGCGATGTCGGAAGAAGTATTTGAAGCCATCAAAAAAACATACGAGGAATTGAATACTGACGAATTGCTGTCTTGTTGTCTGGGTGGATATACACAGAACGTGAACGAAAGCTTTAATGCGATGGTATGGTCGATGGCTCCAAAAACTGTTTCTGGCGGTAAGGTAATGCTTGATATTGCAGTCAATCTAGCTGCAATTTACTTCAATGATGGTAATACAGGCATTATGCAAGTTATGAACATTCTGGGTTTGTCCATTGGCCTTCAATGCTATAATTTTTGTACCGAAGCTGACGAAAAACGAATCGAAAAATCGGAGCGCTCTCTCACAGAAGAGGCAAAAACAGCCCGTAAAGAAGCCACAGCTTCAAGAAAAGAAGAAGACCAGGAAAATCTAGAAGTTGAAGGTCAATTATATGGTCCAGGCATCGCAGATTGAACGTAAACATTAAATTTTCACGATTTTATAGTACTTAAAACTTTAAATGCGTTTTCCTCGAAACTATGTTTTTTGACTCGGGCGTATTCATAGCGCCTTCAATATTTAATTGCGACCTGTACGAATACGCCCGCGGAGGACTGTGAAAAAACAAGTTTTCTGGCATCAGCCATTACGCCGCCATTTTGTTTTAAAATTACATTTAAATAATGTTTTCTTGTACCTTAAGAGTTGTACTAACATGTACAAAAACTCGAATTAAAAAATTTTGCATTGTCTTCTTAAAATAAATTGTTGAATATGACCCTTGATTTCGACCTCACAAAGTTATATTCCCCCTTAAAGCCATCCTATTCGCACTTCAATTTACGAACTGGTTCACCAATGTAGTCGAGCGGAGTTTTCAAACGCACAGTTACGGTCCCACCTCGTACCCGTCAGCTTGGTGGCAGAAGAAGGTTTCGCAAGTAGACAACTCATAAAATCTTTACAACTGATGGCATATGCAGAAAATGTAAATATTACGGCCTGATCATTGGAGGCGCGAGAATGCATTGTGTGTGTATCTCAGATTCCTGAAACTATTGTAAAGCACGTCGAAAAGTCAATTAAAGAAACACAGCTGCTAAAAAGCTGTTTTGCCCGGTCTTGAAATCTCGATAGAACCGAAAGACAAATTCTCGTTTAAGTATATGTGTCGATGAAATTTAAATCTAAGAAAGGGTCATTAAATTAAAAAAAAAATATGTATTGCATTTAATTTAAGTTTGTATTGGACAATCTTTAGGGGGAAGATTCTGAAAATTGTATGGATTAGAGAGCTCCTCAAGGCGAAAAGTAAATATTTTTGCTGAATAGATCAAAAACTAGGCCTCAATTTATACAAGCGTGCTTTAGTAGACGCTACCAGTGATGCTTATAGAGATTTAGTAGCCCAAAAGGTTTTAAACTATTTTGCATCACTCTAATAAAAAGTAACTATTTGTTGACTTTGGATAAGGTTTTACCAAACTGCAGGTTAAAGAAACCACTCCTTTCTCAGTTTTTGTTGTTTCATAAACTAATATCCAAATCAGCCCTCGATAGAGGCGCCAAAAATCTTATTCTTTCGTGAATAAACTATTACTTGTACACTTCCTTATTTTAAGATTGAGTTTATTCAAATTGTTACACTGTTTGAAGCATTGAAACTTTAACTGAAGAAAAGCTGCATTGAATTACGTATTGATAGTGTGGTAGATTTTCAAATCATCTGCGTATAAAAGATGCAAAGTATCAAATACAGATAGATCAGGGATGTATATATTTAAGAGCAGAATGCCCAAATGACTGCCTTGTGGCATTCCAAAAAGCTCAAAAATTGTTTTGATAATGTTCCTTGGAGTTTGACGAGTTCAGCTCTATCAAAAAGGTAAGGTTTTGAGCCAATTGAATAGGGCGCCAGCTATACCAACATGGTTTAATATATCTACCAGAATATGTTGATTGGCTACGTCAAAGGCCTTGCTGAAATCTATGCAGACTGCATCAACTTGGGTTCCCTTTTCCATCGCACCGAGGTCGTCAAAGATCAGAATCACAAGATTGGTGGTATTCGATCTGCCAATTCAAAACCCATGTAGTTAATCACTAAAAAGCGAGCTTCTGAAAGGATTTGAAAATTACTGACACAGTAGCAATGCCTGGATCGTTGCCAACTAATTGTTTAATCGTAAAATTCCATTGTTGATGATTCATTCACAAATAGCACTGGTGGCTGGTTACCTCTAATGTTAGAACAATTCCGTCGATGAGAGATATTGATACAGTTTGGATCGATGCGATTGTTGATTTTATTGTTGCGATCAAAGAAGGGCAGAAAGTATCCTGAATAAGATCCGTAAATAAATTGGAAATTTCGTGTGAAACGGAAGATATAATGCACTCTCTGGAAATAGAATCAGTCGCTTTTCATTTCATATGAACAAAATCAAAAAATTTAGTTGAAGCATCTGGTCTTTAGCTGTTTGAATATTGTTGCTTTAGCCCTATCTACAGGTGCAATGCAAATGACTCTTTCAGAGTCTTTCATTAGATCTAGCAATGGCCCGGAAGTTGAAAAAATGTGAAGATAGGACCAATGTGGTCAATGGAATGCCCCCTTTTTATTTTGAAGACGAGAAAGGAACTTGGAAATAACTTGATCATGCCTTAAACTCTTGGAAGGAGAGAAGAGGGAAGGAAATTTTAGGCCTTGAGTTTGGAAATAACTTGCTCATGAAATAAGCTCTTGGACCTAATGAAAGAGGAACAAGCAATGCACCAAACCCACAATTATATTAAAATATTAATAAATACACCCATTAGTTGAAAACGTTTACGTTCAAGACGTTTATATGTTGTCGGTGTCAATGAACAGCAAGAGTTTTCAAAGAAAAGGATACGAAAATGAGAAATATGCTATTTGCTTTCTTTTAATTTTCACATATGCTGAGCATTATTACTCATAACGGTGGAATAAACTTATATGAATAAATAATATAAATGCATTTTTCGACTGAATTTTCTTTTTTCAACACCTTGCATGGGATAGGGTTAGCTACACTCAAAAAAATTTCGGTTGAATTTTACCTTTATAATAGTTGGAAACTGGTTTCCTACTATTAAAAATGTAAGTTTGCAAAAGTGCGTAAAAAGAATATTTTTTTACGACCAAATCGTGTAATTTTATCCTAAAAATTATGCAATTTTATGGCTTTGGCGCAAAGGTGAATAGCAAACTAGTAAATTTACACTCTTTTTGCTTCAATCAATCTCATCTGACATCATCACGTTGAAATGTCATTATATTTCGAAATCATATCAGATCTACTTTACCTTGAATAAACATTCATCTTCATTTCACTGGAATTTATGGTTGAGTACTTGATCGGCTCTGAGAAAGTTTGGAAGCGCCTCAAGCTATCAGTTGAATTTTACAGTAAGACCAACTATATTCTTCGGGCTATTCTGTCAAAGCAATCACCATCAATCTAAATCAGCGTAAAAAATATAGTGCTGCAGCAACATGACCAATTCAATCTCGTCCAGCGACTATTAATCGTTATGTGCTTTTCATCGCCGACCGGCTGCTAGAAATGATTGCACTTATCGGTCATATATTGTCTTTGGAAGTTTGCACGATTATACCAGATTTATCAACAATAAACAAAACTGTACAATCCGAGCAATCAAGTCAAGCACTTTGCCACGAAATGAAGACATTTGAACTCAAGAGAAAAGACGTTTGCGGACACATCAAACGAAAGAGTTGAAAAGCAAAGAAAGGAATAAAAAGCACCAAGCCCAGCTCCTACACAATTTTCAATCACATTATAAAATCAATTTAGTAATTTCGTTGTGAACTAAAACATGTTTGAATATATTTCACGCAATTGATGTTTCGAATAATTTGATAATGATGAAAATTGTTGAAATTGTTTTGGACTCTAAGGTCATTGTTTTTGTGCAGATTTCGAATTCTGTAAGGTCAACATCGTGTTCGGGTTATATTATCAAAAATAGTTGTTTTGCGATAAATCTGTCCATGTTTTTCTCGCAGTGAAGATGTGGAGGATCGAAGACGCTTACCTCAATGTATTCTGTCTGTTTGTTTTTCCTCAAAGTTTAATAAGTAAATATTATTGTCGGTTCAAGACAGTACTTTCAAGTTTCGTTTTAAAGTTCGAACCTTTTATTTATTGACGAGACTGGTTTGAATAATTTCACACCTCACTGGATGAGTAATCGTAAAAATTCCCCAAAAAACTTCAAAACACCACGAAACTTGTTCAGTTTGATATCGCAACGACACTCAATCAATCGACTTGCTTTCGATGAAATGCATTTATTATGCAACCAGAAAACTTCAATTAATCACTTATTCGATTCGAATAGCCCTGACTAGATTCAACTACATATATCCAAACAGCCGTCAGCTAAAAGTATTCAAACTTCTATAGAATCACCTTGACGTAGAATATTCATTTGATCCATGAGAAGCAATCAAACTCACCTTGCGAGAGAGGAAAGGCAACGGAAATACGGTTTTCGAGGTTCGGAACAAGTTTAAATTTTTTTATACATATGTGATTTCAGATAATTCTCTAAGGCAAAATAACTGGTTATATCTATTGGCAACAGCATTTCGAAAGAAAAAAGATTGGCATACTACAGACATTGATATCGATTTAAGATACTTGAGAAATAAATAGTTTTTTTTTTATTTTCAGAAATACGTGTGTCAGTGATAATTAAACTGGAAACGAAATATTCTCAAATATATCAACACTATCGACAAGATGATTTTATGGAAAATCGTTGGTGATCAATGAAGTCGTACTCGCACACTATTCATACACCAAAGACCCGCATATCAGTATCTAGTATTCAACTTGTGTTTAGTGAATGTGTGGGCGAATGCTAAGTTCTAGTCGCACTTTTTCATTCAACTTCTTCCGTGCACTTATAATTTCAGAAATGATGGGATACAATGAAAACACTCAACATTCTCACTTGGGAAGCTTACAGTAATCACCTGCTCCTACGGCGAAACATTCAAAGAAATTTTCAACGGTGGAAAAACACAAGACTCTCATAACACTTCAAAGCAAAAAGTCCATCAATATCACATTACTATAATTCTCGTGGAATAAATACTATTGATTTTTCAATTAATACACACAATCGATGTCGAGATTTAAGTATACGTTAAACCGGCAACCAAATCACGCACTTACGATTATTTCGGTAATTCGACACTGTCGTTAATATTTATCTCGCTTTCGGTACAATAATAATGACGATGACGACTACGGCGACAAATCCACCGGCCAACAGTCGAAACGCGAATAATTCAACTGGGAAAGCTGTGCCAGTGGTAGCAGTGTTGTTAGCCGTAGTCACTAGCTTCAGCTAACGTACCCACAAACGAACGAATAAGCGAACGAACGGCTTGAGTGTTTTGAACGTTTAAAGAGTCTTTGCCAAAGACTTGGATGACTATTTTGCCAATGAGGAGTCACCCCGCAACGCAGCACCACCACAACACAATCAACTAGCCAGCTACTAGCTTCGCTAGCAAGACGACTGGAATGACTAACGATCGCCAACACTCGATACTTGCAGTCTAGTTTGGTATACAAGTGGTAAAAGATTGCTGGAAAATTAGATATTTAATATTTGTTAACCCACTTTAGTATCTCAGAAGAAATTTGAACGGCTGCTGCCAATCTTGCAGAAATTAACAAGAATATTTGATGAATACCATGTGTTTAGCATGTTCCAAAAGATTCAAAACAGCACGCATGAGCACAATGAACACAAAGTATAAGTATTTTGGTCGATTCATATCAATTAGTAAAAAATTTTTTTAGCCCACCCGCGTATGAATCTTCTGTATCATGCATTTACTACAGAAACTACGGACGGAAGCTTTTTTGTTAATGATTGCACATAGATAGTGTTTCATAGCATTATTGTAGCGTGAATGAGTAAGCATTAAAAAACCGGAATTTGGACAGTTTCATTATATACAATACTAATGAGCTGTTAACAAAAGAGCTTCCGGTT
>OX376375.1:73992718-74267718 GCA_947369275.1 Nemotelus nigrinus | reverse complement strand
CATTGAAATTTTTTGATGATATATATATATATATATATATATATATATATATATATATATATATATATATATATATATATATATATATATATATATATATATATATATATATATGTATGTATATATATATATATATTAATTTTTAGCCAAAGTGATTTTAATGCTAATATTCTTCTTCGAACATTAGTTAAAAGTTGCACATACATCCAAGATCAACTTATGATCTACAACAAAAGAAAAGTAGTGGTACTTAGTTTCCAGTGCAGATTTATACACGATCCTCATTAATTGAAAGTAGAAAGGTAAAAATTATGCTGAAATATCAAGGATCGTTTAAAAGCCACATTCGACCATACAAACGGCTATCAAACATTTTAAAAGCAACAAAAACTTTGAAATTTTAGAAAAAAAGAGAAAATTTCAAATGAACCTTTAGAGATGAAAATTGAAAGAATTATTAAAAATGATCCAAAAACAAGTGCACTCAAAATAACTGCAGACCTTAATATCGCCTGAGGGCATTCGACAAAACAGTGGACGAGACGTTCAGCAATACATAGTGTGAAGATGGCTTATCTTATGAAAAGATACCTACCTACCTACATGATGTCCATATCTGTACACTTCAACTTAACACCCTTCTGCATGAGGTGAAATTTAATGGGCCATTCAGACAAGCGTCCATGCGATCCATGCGATCTAGCGTGTTTTGCTTACACGAGTCAATTTGATTTTGTTTATATAGGCGAGTCTAAAGCGAAGGAGGTGGAGTATGCTGATTCATGTACAATAGATTTTGAATTGATTTCTTTCGCTCAGTGGCATGTGTGGATGATTCGTTGGAGATCATTTAAATATATGTTTTGTGGATGATTATTTTCTTATATAATGATGTGGATAATATATATTTTGCAGCCTTACGTGCATGACTGAATATCTAAACACAAACATATATACAGTGGCTCACAAAAGTCAACATACAGCATGTAAAAACACGAATATGGTACAGTGGAAAAAGAGAGAATGCAATGAAAACGTAAAAGTAGCTTTATTGGCATTAAAAATAAGTTTCATAACATAACAATAAAGAAATTCCGAACACAGAAAGAAATAAGCCATGAAAACTAAGAAAATTCATCCATCGAAAGTCAGCATACACCACGAGCCATGTGTCGAAAAGAACGAGAATGACCAAAAAACGTGAGCTCAATACTTTGTAGGCCCTCCACCAGCCTTATTAAGAGCTTCTAAACGGCTTCGCATCGAACGAACGAGATTTCCGGTAATTTCGGGTGGAATATTCATCCAGGTACACAGCAGAGCAGATTTCAGGGTCTCTTTGCTAGTAATAGTTGCTCTTACGGCTGGCTCACGAATTCTGCGATCCAATTCCTCTCATCAATGCTCTATAGGGTTTAAATCGGGAGTCTGAGGCGGACTGTGAAGCTGATGAGGTACTTTATACAGCAACTATTCCTTGACACTTTTAGCTGTATGTTTTGGATCATTGTCCTGCTGAAAGATCCAACCTGGCTGTAGGCCTAATTTCTGCACAAAAGGTATCAAATCACCTCGCAATATGTTCAAATACATGTATTGATCCATAGTACCATCAATAAAATCTAATTGCCCCACACCAGCGGCCGACACACAGCCCCATACGAGGACTGACCCTCCATCGTGTTTTACTGTAGGACGCAAATTCTTCTTTGCCAATGCTTAGTTCCGCTTCCTCCACACGTATCCGCGCCCATCACAGCCATAAATTTTATACTTACTCTCATCACTAAACAGAACTTGATTCCATAAATGTTCGTCCTTATTAAGTTGCAGGCGAGCGAAGTCAAGCCTCTTCTTTTCATTAACTGGAGAAATGAAAGGTTTTCTGCGCGGAACTCTACCGTTATAACCCTGATTACGCAAAACTCTACGTATAGTTTCTGGACTCTCTTGCTTCTCTGTTGCCTTTGCAAGTGCAGTGGCCATTGCTGGAGCACTTTTTTGTGGCTCCTTACTTATTTTCCGTTACAAGCCTCTCTCATCTCTCTTACTTAAGGATTTCGGTCTACCTGTTCGTTGTTTATTTTGTATTCTCCCCTCCGTTTCCGCTTTCCGTATGATTGTTTGCACCGTTGCCCAACTTCTTCCAACTTTTTTAGCAATTTTGCCATACGAATTCCATTCCACTCCTTCCCTAAGGATGATTTTTCGCAGTTCCAAACTCGTTTCCTTCCGTGTACTCATTTTTAAGCATTAAAGGCACCCAAATCACTTCAGTTTGATCGACTTGCAATGTACTACTGTTTATCTTTGTATATTAACACGGTAGCAATCTTTATCGCAGTATGACTCATCGCTTAGACTGATTCGTTTGAATTTTCTGTGGTGTATGCTGACTTTTGTTTCCTCACTTTCAGCGGAATTTCTTGTTATTTACTATGTATATGTGTATATATATGTATATTCTCATTAATTCTGTGTAAAATAGATTACAATGTCTCTGATATTACTTTTAAGTTCGTCTTTCACCCGTCTTTTCACTTTTTTTCTACCTATATATTGCCAATTCCGCGTTTTTAAGCGGTGTATGCTGACTTTTGTGAGCAACTGTATGTAGGTATATAAGTTATCTAGTTTGCTACCAGATGGAAATAAAAAAAACAATCGTTGGTAGATTGAACCGTTTATTAAGAACTTTCCATTACAACTGACCAAACTTAATATCTACCTCAAACATGTTGATTTTTGTCAAGTAATCAATATGTGCGACTTTACAATTTAGCAATAATCAAATCACCGATTTCAATGTGGATATAACTAGGTCGAAAGGTAATGATCGCGAAAACAAGTGTGTGCATATTTGTGATCAATTGGGAAACACTCAATAATTGTATTTAAGCATATGTTTGCATAATTGCGCGCGCGACTAATAATTTAATTGGGTCAATTTGCGTAAATGCTGAGCAGACGAGAATATGTTTAAATGCAGTAAAGCTGCGGTCAACTATTGAAAATAATGATTTGTGTAAGTACATGAAAATGTTAGAATTTATATATAATGATAAGAGAATTGTGATAACTCCTCCCTCCTTAAAAATCTGTGTCCCACAGATTAAAAGGGCAATGTAATAGGGTCTGGGTAAGAGCAAGATATGTTAGCTTCTATCGTTGGTGTAGAATTTTTTTTACGCAAAAGAAAGTAATAAAGGATGATAGCCAAAGATCCTATTAGAATAATGATTATGATGTCCGAAGAGATGGACATGATGCTATTAAATGGTATATTCTCCAATTCTTTTACATTATCTAAATAGAGTTTATGAAGGTATTGAAGATCTAGTTTTACTTCTCTTTCTGTCAGGTTATTAACCAAAATAGGGGGTAAAAGGTGAAATGTCTTTATTTCTTGGCTAGAATACTCTATATCATTAATCCGGAATGAATCATTTAAAAAATTTATTAGAAATGTCCCATTCAGAACTCTGCTATTATTTTCATGATAGAATTTCCCATTAAAATTTGTTAAGTATAAGGTGTTTTCCTTGAGGAGTTCTACTATAGGGCCATCGTGAAATTGATAATCACAATGTGCATGAGCCCCTTCCAAGATTTGTAGGAGGCATTCCCCAGGTTTGAGTTTTTGTACCTGGTCTGGTCGACAGATGGCTACGCCTTGAATTTCGGAGCACTTCCCACATACGCCGTATTTTTCCGATTGTGCTATAAACAGACTGGAGTAATTAAGATAGATCATTTTACTGTCTTTTATTGTAGGGCGGACTAGTACGTGATTCAAGTCCATCTTCCTTGTCTTTGGCAGACATATTACATACAAGAGAAGAGAATCTTTTACTAGAATCATTGGCTCAGCATATTCAATCGCTTGAATTTCGTTAATGTAGGGGAGTGTTTCAACCTGAGAAAGTATTTCGTTGATTTCGACATTGCTTAATAGATTTGAGTTAACTATACCCTTTTTCGCAAGTTGAATAGCTAATACGATTTCTTGAATTTCGTCTTTAAGCATTGACATTTTATTAAACAGTGACTGTTCATATTTATCATTATTATATATGTTAAATTCAGAAATAATCCTATTGTAATTATCAATGATTTGCGTCGATACATTGGTTAAATATTGATTTATCTTATATTGCTTGTTATTATTATTTACAAGATCATTTTGGCCTTTTACAATCGTATCCCAATCAGTAGCATCCGGATTGCCTGCAAGCCACTTCCAAGCTGAGCCAATCCAATTTATTGATCGCTTCACTTTGTGTGCTTCTTTGTCTCGCAGTTGGTCAATTAGTCCATCTATTTGGGAAAGTCGGTAGTACATTTGAGGTATTAAAACGCTCGATCGGTTGACGCGATGTTCCACAATCGTCTTCATGCCGTTAGACAGTTCATCGTACTTGCTGATATTTATTGCATGGATGATTTTAAAATTTCCATTCACTATTCTTCCATACCCTTGCCTCATAGTTACGAGTGGACTGTTGTACTCATAAATGTCTACTGAAGCATGCACGCTCCAAAAGATCAATCTGAAATAGATGGAATATTTTTAAGATCAGATTTGTGGATTCTCTTACCGGAAGTTGTGGTAATGGTAACTCGATCGTTCTTCGCAACTACTTCCTTTTTAAATAAAGGTTTATTTTTAGACTTAATTTGCTTGTTAAGTTTAAAAACTACATCTCCAGGCTTGTACACTTTTGGTTTAGTTCTCTTAGAATTATGGGTAGTTATTTGATTCTTTTGCTTCCTTAAAATCTCGTTTTTCACATCCCGATTTAATTTTTCCTTAAAGTTAAGAAGGTTTTGATAATTAATACGCTGTGCCCTGGCAAAGAATACATCGACCGGTTTCCTTTTAATTACCGAATGAATCGAGTTGTTATATCTGTCTACTGCTATACTTATCGACTCCTTTAAGGAAAGATCAGGATGTTCCTGTTGAAGACACCTTAGAATTTCCAGTATGGTTGAATGAAGTCGCTCCACTGCACCATTTACTTCACTCTTTTGTGCCGGTGTCAAGTATACAATTATCCCTAGTGCTTCTAAGAAATTCAAGATAATCGGGCTTATGAAACTTCCTTCATTATCCGATACTAATATTTTTGGGGCAGAAAAATAGTGCAGCATTTTGATAATCTTATCGCGAAGATGCAAAACGGACTTATTTTTTATACGAAAAAATTTCGCAAATTTGCTAAACTTATCGATACAAGTTAGATATTTTTCACCAGCAATTTCAAATATATCAATGTGTAGAATTTCAGTAGGGTATTCCGGAACAGGTGTTTCCTGCAGCTCCGGTTTTTTTGGATGCCTGTCGTACTTGTTAGCATTACAAACATCACAAGATACCGTGTATTTCTTTATAAGTTTACTCATTTGCGGAAAATAATATTTTTCCAATATTTGTTCCTTGTTTTCTTCGCGATTTCTATGGGCCCTTCGATGTTCTTCCTCAATAATACGAAGCTTATTTTCCTCATTAGCGATATCCTGAACAATACGCTGTGTTATCCGAACTTTGAATTTCGAGAAATGCTTTCTGTAGACCTGTTGAAGTAGCTGAATGTACTCTTCCGGAATCTTGATTCCATTGATTATGTTAGGGTCTAGGTTTTCCTTTAGCACTTTAGTTAAACTGTCAGTATTTATCCCGTTTAGACGTATGTAATGTCTGTGAAAATTTGGATGAGGTTGTTCGTATGCATTTATATTTTTCCCTTCTGAAATTATAATTTGTCTCCTAAATACGTTGATAGGGGCCTCACAATGTGGAATGAGATCACTGTTATCCTCGTCTGCACTATGAATCGTATCGGAACTCGATGTCAAAATGTTTGCTTCTAAAGGTAATCTGGAAAGGGCATCGGCTACCACATTAGTTTTGCCTGGTTTGTAAATTAGTTCATAGTTGAACTCCTCAATCCTCGACTTCCATCGTTTGAGCTTTGCGTTGTGATTGCTGTTACTCAACGCAAAGGTAAGTGGTTGATGATCCGTTAAAATTCTTACTTTTTTTGCTCCGTAAACATATGTCCTTAGTTTGTCAAGAGCCCAAATGATTGCTAGCATCTCCTTCTCGTTCGTAGCGTAGTTTTCCTCGGTTTTGTTCAATGATCTTGACACATAAATAATCGGTCTGTCTTTACCAATTTCGCCTTGCGACAAAACGGCACCGATCGCGTGGTTTGACGCATCAGCCGTTAAAATAAATGGCTTGTCAAAGTCCGGAAACGCTAATATTTCAGAAGAAGTAAGGAGATACTTTAAATCATTAAAGGCTTTAAGTTCTTTTTCGTTCAACTTAATTTCAATTCGTTTTGACTGGTTAGCTCTTATTTGGGCGTTTTGGCCCCTAGTGAGATTCGTCAAAGGTTTTGCAACTTTCGCATAATCTTTTATAAATTTCCTGTAATAAGATGCTAGCCCAAGAAAAGATTTCAATTCCTTTAAATTTGCTGGGGGCTTAATCTTAGTAATCGCCGATATCTTTTTTGGGTCCGGTAATATACCATCTTGCGAGCTAATATACCCCAAAAACTCTACCTGCGTTCTTAAAAAATTCGATTTTCCTAAATTAACTTTCAAATTAGCTTCCATTAATCGAGTAAATACCGTGTCTAAGTTTTTCAGATGCTGCTCTTCTGTTTCACCGAGAACGATAATGTCGTCGATATAGACATAGCATATTTTCCCAATAAAAGGTTTCAACACGTCGTCAATCATCCTCTGAAAAATAGCGGGTGCGTTTCTGAGACCGAACGGTAGCCTCGTAAATTCATACTTTCCGTTGGCTGTTGAAAAAGCTGTTTTCGGAACATCACTCTCTTTCATTCTGATTTGATGGAAACCTGATGTTAAATCAAGCGTGGTGAAATATCTTGACTTACCAAAGCTTGCTAAGGTATTTGTAATGTCGGGTATTGGATAAGTATCCGGTATCGTAACAGCATTGAGCCTTTTAAAATCAATCACTAGACGATATTTCTTTTCACCAGTGGGACCAGGCTTTTTTGGTACAATCCAAAGCGGAGAGTTATATGGACTCTTTGAGGGACGAATGATACCGTCTTGGAGCATTTGTGCGATTTGTTTCTCAACTTCTTCCCTAAGGTTTATTGGATATGGATATGACTTAGTATAAACTGCCTCGGAGGTTTTTGTTCTAATTTCAGCCTTGACATTAGTTTCGACTGTTTCGTCATTACTAATCGGCCCAAAGATCCTAGAATATCTACTAAGTAATTCCTGCAATTTGTTTCTGGTTTCGTCATGCAAATGGTCAAATTTAGCTTCGATGTTATTTACTTGCTCGGATTCTTTTGCCTTCAACGGGATCTTGATATTGGGTTTGATTTCAAGAATATTATTCTTTCTATCAATTACAGCGTCTAATTCCTTCAGTGTGTCGTCACCAATAATACCATCAAATGACTTTAGTCCCGGTAGGATAAAGAAATCTAGAAAAGTATCATTCCCTACACTCTCAAAAAATTTCCCACTAACTTTTTCATTTATAGGTATTTCCCCTGCAGCTGATTGAATTTTGAAAGGATTCCTAATTGGCTGCGCATTATAAGCTATCTTTTCTGAAATAAAATTTTTGTTTGCCCCAGTATCGATTAGAAATTTTAACACTTGCCCATTGCGAATAGTGTATTCTAAGTATGGTACGCTAGAGAGGTGTCCATCATAAAATTTAAATGACTTTCATCGAAATTATTTTCGCATTCCTCAGGATGATCTGGATAACTTCCCTCCAGCTGGTCCGAATTTTCCGAGTTATAGCAATCATCCGATAGACCAGACAGAGGCTCTTCTACTTGATCTTGCACTTGCAAGTTATATAATCGCTGAGATTTCCTTGGGAAATTCGCAGAGTCATTCGACCGTTTATGTAGAGGGTTGTAAGATGGTCGGTTCATGTAATCGACCTGACGGGTTTGAATGGATCTATCAACATCCATTGGAACTGGTGGTTTCGGTTGAATAGGTCTAGGGGGAGGCTTTTGAGTGATTGGTTTAAACTGACCTTGTCGTTGGATGTTGTATGCTTGGTTCCGCTCAAGCAAGCGTAGCTGTTGATTAGGCATAGATGTTCTGGGTCTATTAGAATCAAATCTTGAAGAAAATATTTGATTGACAGGTGTAGTAATAGAGTTATTTACATTCCTTAGGTGAATTGACATATTTCTGAAATTTAGATTTTGAAATTCTAAACAAGAGGCATAGGCTTCTGGGAGGGCTTGAGGTTTCTGAATGATAAGCATTTTTGAGAGATCTCCTCTCAATCCTCTTATGAAAACGTCAAGTGCCCTGTTCCGATAATTTTCGGTCAGTGCAGCAACTGTATCGTTCGAATAGTCCTCAGTTTTTATCTTGTTTATTAACATGGAAAGTTGGTGGTTTACAGCCGCATAGAACTCATCAACCGTTTTGTTCCCTTGGAACATTGAATGCAGCTGATGTTCTAAAGTGCGAACATCTCGCTTATCTGCATAATGAAGTGAGAGGCACTTCTTAATGCTGGACCAATCGTCATCAAATATATTGTAAGATATAAGAGCGGCGTCAGCTGGCCCTCTTATCTTCTGCCTGATATGGCGAAGTATCGCCCTAAATATTGGCTTTGAACGAACAATCTTATAATCTTCTAAGATTGTTTCCACACTGTGAACCCAGGATATGTACTGTACTGGGTTCCCATCGAAAGCCTGTAGATCCCTAACGGAATCAGGAAGTTTCCTTATTTCCTCCAGATCTTGCTCTGTTTTAGGGAGCCCTAAATCTGACTGAACTTGTGAAGGGAGGGGTTGCACCATTCTCGTTTCAAGGCTCACTAATCTTGCTTCTAATTTCTTCGTCAACTCAATCTGCGCATTGACGGCCCCGGTTATTTGCCTTAGAGTTTCCTGAACAGCTTCCATTGCTTTTGGAACGTAAAATATAAGAATAAGGCACCGCAAAAGATCGAACACACAGTAACTTAACGATTTAGATTTTATAAAATTTTCACAGAGAGGATGTCCCAAAACGTTTCCACAAATATGTAAATGCACTTCACATGTAATTATTTTCACTTCGAACTCCCGCACATTGAAAAAGGTTTACAATATCAATACAATATTTCCTTAATTTAGCAAAAAAAACTAAGTTCCACACTAATAAACAATGTATTTTTTAAAAGCATATGTAATTATATATTTATGTATGTCTAATATATTCAATAAGTCGCAATATGTTTATTATTTCTAAAAAAAATTGAGGTAGACTTACAGAAATTTATAGAGGTTCATTGATTAACTGCTTCCTTCCGTCCGGACTGTCCGTAGATTTCCTTTTTGGGACAAGCTGTTGATTGTGCCAAGAAATTAGCAAGCCCCTACTCGTGGTACCTGACTCGTCACAGCAAAGGTTTACCGCCAGTTACAACTCTATCTCCTGTAGATCTCGCGACAATTGTTTAATTCTGCAGCCACTAAAGCTATTTCCCTTACAGAACCTTCACTCCTTTTTGGTTCCTGAAACTTCACTTTAAAACGCGCAGGTCTTTGCCCTGGTTATTCACTTCGGCTGTTACGTTTTCGCGGTTCGTGAAAATTAAAAATAACGAAAATATTTTTCGTTCGACCACTTGTCTCAATTATCGTGTTCTCACGGGAACAATAACGTAGTTTTTCTCAAATTCCGAAAACTGTGTTCTCACGGGAACAGTAACGCAACTTTTCAATACCGTAAACTGTGTTCTCACGGGAACAGTTCAATTTTGCTCGGGCGCCAGTTATCTAGTTTGCTACCAGATGGAAATAAAAAAAACAATCGTTGGTAGATTGAACCGTTTATTAAGAACTTTCCATTACAACTGACCAAACTTAATATCTACCTCAAACATGTTGATTTTTGTCAAGTAATCAATATGTGCGACTTTACAATTTAGCAATAATCAAATCACCGATTTCAATGTGGATATAACTAGGTCGAAAGGTAATGATCGCGAAAACAAGTGTGTGCATATTTGTGATCAATTGGGAAACACTCAATAATTGTATTTAAGCATATGTTTGCATAATTGCGCGCGCGACTAATAATTTAATTGGGTCAATTTGCGTAAATGCTGAGCAGACGAGAATATGTTTAAATGCAGTAAAGCTGCGGTCAACTATTGAAAATAATGATTTGTGTAAGTACATGAAAATGTTAGAATTTATATATAATGATAAGAGAATTGTGATAACTTATATAGTCATATGGATTAGTATATACAATTTTCTGTCGCACCAATATATTTGTACGGAGCAAAACAAAAAATCATCATTATAAGCGTGTAAAATCCATCCACTTATCGTCTTAGCCCCGCCTTCAAAAAACTGGATTTGAGTTTATTTGACTCGTGTATACTAAAAACGCATGGACGCGTGGAACCTTGTCTGAATGGCCCATAAGTGGTAATATCGTGCGGATAGGTAGCATTTTCTCTGTTCAGAAATTTGTTTACAAATATTCGAACAGTGTGCCTTGTACGCCATTTGTACACATGCATCTTGTCCGATATGATGCATCTTGTCCATGATTTCATGGGCAAACCAAATAGGTTTGTAAATATCATCGGATCCAGCACCAGACATTTTTTCAAATCCTTTCGATTCGTTACGTAAAGCCGACAATATCTCGAGCGGTTGCAAACTAGGACGAGACCTTCATAAACTCTTGGACACCTTCATCAAATCCTCATTTAACCTCCATAAAACAGGCGAGAGCCGACGAGAAAGCCATTTACATTCTAATGCCTGCCATGCTTTGGCATGTGAAAAACAGGCAAGAATAGACGAGGTGACAATTTACACTCTCGGCTTGCGAACATTTGCCGAGTGTGTAATATATTTTAAAGAAAGATTTTAGAATCCAAAGAATCAATCCTTCATTTATTTTGCTAGCAAATTTCTTGTAGCCTTTCGGCTTTTATTCTTCATATGATTTAGTAGAAACACGTTATTTTAAGAGTGGTTTAGCTTTTTTTTCAAAATAATAATGAAAAGAAATGATTTTGAAAGCAAAATCTATAGTCACTATTAAGAATAATTTATGATAATATTTTTTGAATAGAATTTCAAGAATATGGCTTTCTCGGTTGTTTTGGATTTTGGGCTACTCTTTTGAGTATTGGCGTTTTTACCTCACCGATAGTGCAATGAATACTGGCTTTCACAGTCTCTACAGTTTATGGCTTTCAAACATATTTCAAAAACTTTACATGTATACAAACAATCGACGGACATCGAATCGCACGATCTCGATGGCCAAGCCACTGGTACAATTCGATTTTTCGCTATGTAAGTCTATGGCTTCATGGGCCTAAGGGCACATATTGCCATCAATGTGCAATGATCTGAACCAATCATTCATTTTTTTTTAAATAATTGCAGTAATCATTAATCAGTGATTTTTGTCCGACACTGTTGGTCAGTTTATTGTAACACGAGCTGCAGCAGTATTTTTTTGGAGAAAAAAGTATTCATATTGCCACCATCGTCGAAAAAAACCAAAAAGTTTTATTTGTGGGGAGGGTTCAGTATAGTTGCGCATTTCGGTTTCATGCCTTCTAATTTGGTTTTAACGGATGTGAAATACTCGAAATATCGGACTTTATTTAGATTTTTCTTCACCTTTACAAAATTTAACGTACTGAAATTCACTTTTGCTTCCACTGTACAGTTCTTCCGCTCATACTTTAGCAGTGACTACCAAATGCAAATGTTGCTGTTCCAATGATTGCCCACTCACATTTCACCGCAGCTTTTATAAGATATGTCTGAAGTCCACGAAGCTTCAAGTTCCAATCTTTCGAAATACTTTAGAAAAATGTTTGGCTGTAAAAGTTCTCAACAAAAATGTATACATTAGCATCATATGTGGATAGCTCTATTATCTGATCATACTGAACAGAAAAAATGCCAACAAATGGGTTAAAACCAATTTTAAAACTAGACAAATAACGATTGATCCGAAAAAGACTTCCAGCAACAAAAAAACACACAATTATCATTTTAAGTTTCGCACACTGTTTTTTTAATTCCCTCTATCCGTTTCCATCTTCATCATTCTATTTTCCATTTAAAAATCGATCCATCGACCGACATTACTCGCATATTAAAATCGCCAAAATCCCAACTTCTTCAACCAATATTTTATAGTGTTACGTGGTGGTGTTTTTCCTCAAGCAGTGGAAGTGGTTTGTTTGCATGATAGGGGAAAGTAAAATTGTGGTCCCAAGACTGGTTTGTCTGTTAATTTTTCCGTGGATGGTTAGTGCGGTGGCCTTTTATGTGTGCGATAATATAACGAATCTTTGGTTGTTTCAATAGCAGAGATAACCAATCATACGATGACGTCAATTACAGCAATTTCACGTTTTTCCAGTAAATACGAATGACTCGCGCACAAGTGATGAATTCAGATGAGGACAGGCTGGAATCAAAACGTGTTGATCATGACGCCAACGATGATGATGAAGATTGTGATGATCAAGTGTGCCGGCTTGTGGCTAGCAATCAACCTATCGACCTAGTATGAGCCGAAAGAGTTATGGTCAAGAAATGTTTGGAGGACGATGACTAATCATGTGTGAATGGTACTAGCGTGAAATTCAGGTAAAGTAGTTGTGTTTGAGGGCTATTTTATAGGCATGTCGTGTTGCTCTCTGATATCAATTACTCATGCGGCTTAGAGGTAAAATTTATGTCTCACTAGATGCAGCGAAAAATTCAAACTTTAGAATTAATACCATAAACAAAACCATACAATTCAGTCTCACAGTATGTGGTGGTAGAAGTCAAACAGCGATTTGAGCTTCCAATTTCAAAGAAATTTTACGACAAACAGAAAATAATTTAAAATTACATTTCATCTACATTGTTTTCACTTCTCTCCACTAATTTCCGTTATATACGCGCAGCGCATACATTCTTCATACAAGTTTTTAATTGAATGCAATTAATTTCAATTGCCCCATGCACTTGGCTAGTTGCTATCGTGTTTTTGGCATGCGAAGGTTATAGCTGTGAATCAATTAAATTGGCAATAAGCTGCGTTCAAGCATGTCTCAGACAAAAAATCCAGGCTCAACTAATTGGATTCAACACTTTTAACGTATTTCTCGTCGAAACTTATTGCAAAGCTGCATCATTTTGTCACTGTACATTCTTGGTCATCGACAAATAGGTGTAGTCTTCATTTAATCGAAAAAACGGTCACCAGATTCTACTGCTTATGGTCAATTTACCCAGATTTTAGTTTCTACAATAAATCAAAAAGTTGCGCCCAAGATGGGGAAGTAATCAAATGTTTGGTATCGATTGTCCATTGTTTTGATTTTAGTAAACCCGTTTCAACCGGACGACCGCCATAGGAAGGCAGTCCAAATCAATCGTCTTTCATCCAAGTTTTTTGGCAATACATAAAAAATAATCACTGGTCGTTTCTCTCCTCGTCCTCTTCAATTTTTGATTTGGGTAGTAATTGCATAAAAAACTATATTAATTAGTACAGTCATCACCGGCCAGTTATCACGCGATGGTAGCAAGAGGGAATTGACAGGAGCTATAGTTTAATTTAGGAACAAAACCAGCGCCTGATCGAAAACACTCCCCCTACGCCCGAACCCTAACTTACCCCCTACAATCCCGGTCGAAAGTATTCCCCTTACGCCCCTAGCCGTACCTTTCCCCCCTATGGTCGCTGCCGAATACTGTGGAATTGTGGTGGGATCGGTGTTGGTTGCGTGGAGGCTCTCCATTATGACGAATGTATGCACATTATTGAAGGCACCTTCAATATCTAGAAAGGCTCCAAACGCGTATTCTTTGTAATGGAGTGCCTTTTCTGTTTCGAGAACTACCCTATGAAGAGCCGTTTCAAAGGTTTTCCCTTTCACGTACGCTTTTTCGGCTCTCGATAGAGATTGAGATCCAAGTCTTAGTTTTATATGGAGGTTTAGTAATCTTTCGAAAACTTTAAGGAGGAAGGATGTCCGGCTAATTGGCCTGTAGTCTTTCGGGTGCACATAGTTGAGTTTAACTGCCTTGAATATAGATGCAACCTTAGTGGTCCTCCAGGCTGCAGGTAAGTGACTCAACACTAGGCAGCCTTTGTAAATTCATTTAAGCCAGAAAACGGTGAGCATACCTGTCTTTTGAAACATGGCCGGTAGAACTCCATTCGGACCTGGCGACTTGAAGGGGTTGAATGTATCAATTGCCCGTAATAGCCTCTGCTTGGTGACAGCTTTGCCAATATCTTCGATATCATGTAGTTCGGACGCCTGCTCACCAGTGGAAGGGCCGTCATCCAGACAGTCCGGAAGGTGAACGTTATCAGCGTTTCCGAGCTGTTGCTTATCCACTTCCCATACGGCTTACATACGCGTGACAGGGCGTTTAGCCAGCAGATTTTTGATCCTCGCTGTTTCCGAAGTGGTTTCAATTCTACCGTACAGCTCTTTCGAGGAGCTGCATGTGGCTTTCATTATTTCTGATTTATAGAGCCTAAGGACGTTCTTGTTTTCATCCCAACATTCCCTGGAATCAGCTGCTTTCGCTAACTTGAAAAGTCCTCGTACTTGTCTTCTGCGACAACCCAGGACTCTGTTCCACTAGGGTGGCTTGGGTTTGCGCTTCGGGCAGACTTTTAGACAGAATCGTAGGAAAGTTTTTACTAGTTTATCCGTGAGTGTGTTTACCGCAGCCTCAAAGTCAGCTACACAGCCAATCCTAACAGGGGGGCCTAGCCTATTATATTTGATCCCTACGTAAATATTTTAGTTTCATAGCAATTATTCAAAAATAGTCGGCAGATTCAAAAGTTAACGGACTCTGTACACGGTCGCACATGTTGTACAACTTGACATGCGAACGATTCCATTTGTCGTTCTTAATAGGTAAATACATACCTTTTATCCACAGCAAACCGCCAAACATGTACCATATATGCTACCGTGTATGGAACCCGTAAATGTACTCACACATGTAGGTGTAAGTGTAAGTGTATATTTAAGAATCCTATTAAATATATTGCAGGGACGCAAAATCTGGCATTGGGCACAAAAACACTAGCCCAGTGACCAAAGCCTAAACCTACTGTACCTTTACACGTGTAGTTCGAATAAACTTTCACCAATTTCGGTTCACATTTGCATAAGATTAATACGATGCGACCATAAACTTGAATTTCATTTGATGATGGCCTTAGCACGAAACACGAAATTGTGTGAAATTGAGGTAGGCTGGTTGGCTTAATTATCTGTGATCATGCCAGGTTGGATGGAAGTTGAACGACGAACAAATACCAATCGTTAACGGACGAAATTGTGAGAAGTAAGAATACGTTTAATAAGTTCATTGAATTTGGTTTTTTGCTTGCGTAATCGTTAAGAAATGACCTCATTCTCGAGTGGCATTGAACAAGAAGAACGGTTTTAGTTGTTGGGAATTTCACGAGCATTGTTGATGAGGTAATTTCGTTAACTGGTCGAATTTGTATAGTGCGTCACATAAAAATTATTTTTGGTTGGTAATGTTGCGATTCATGCTTAGAATGCTAAATCATTGGGTACAACTGGTAGAACGTGGCCATCGTTGGCTTCATTTTTCTTTTACCTGGCATCCATGATAGGCCTCATAAAATAGAAAAAATCTTAAATTAGCTTACAGTTATCCTCCTTACATGTATTTTTCTTTAATATTCTCCAAGCATTTACAAATGACTCATTGATTTGATTTAATGCTCATTCATTATTTTTTAGTTACCAGGCATTTGAGTCAGGTATCATCACAGAATTCAGAAAGGCATGTAAATGTTTTTTTTTTTTTAAACAAAAGCTGGTTGTAAGACTTAGGTTATGTGCTGGCGGATTTATCTTTCCATTTTCCTGCTGGACCGACTCGCGTTAATGCACGCTTAGTTAGATGAGAAAGCACCGTGGTCGCCTCCTCCAGGCCCATTGTCATGCGACATTTCGCAAAGTGCACAGCCCTCATTAAGTTGACAGCCACCCCGAGTCCTTGATGGCCTGGCTGATCTTCTTCAGGTCCATCGATACTATTTCGGTTGGACTTGCGAAGAAGTATGAGCCAAAGGACTGCCTTCTTCTTCTAGCAACGGTTGGGTATTCGTAAAAGAGGTGAAGAACTATTGCCTCTTCTTGAAGTCGTACAATGTACTTTAGACGTTTTCGTCTGAAGGTAAGTTTAACTAAAGCCACCGGAATGCCAGTCAGGAAGCTACAGGACACTTCCGAAAAAAGCATACAGCTTTTACAAGTTCGTTCGCTTCACAGTTCCACTTACTGTTTTTATGTCCTGGTACCCAAAATAGCTCGACAACTCGTTAAGAGACGTACAGCATTGAAGGACCAGCTTCGAGAAGGTGTAATTTCCAGCAGGGGTTATAAAGTCTCTTGTTTGTCAATGAAAATGGGGATATTTCCAATTATATGTCAAAATAAAGATTTCAATTTTGAAAAATAGCATGAAGCTTCAATGTTTCGTGCTGAAAATGACTCTATAACAATTTATTTCGCTTTACCCGAATATGGTGAGTGGGAAAAATTGAAAAAGAAGCAGTCAAGTCGCAATACGTAGATCTGTTCCCGTACTCCATGCATTGCAATGCATTGGCATGAAGCCGTTCCCGTACGCCATTTGACTGAAAAAATCTGAGCTACTGAGAGAAACTGAAAATTGTCAAACAGTGTGGCGCGAGTAAATGTTTTTAAATGTGCGCGGCAAGTAACATATTTTTCCGTAATATTGTTATGGAAGTTGAACATTTTCGTGACGATACTTTATTATCGCTTAGGCTGACTTTACAATCACTCAGCGGCAGCTCTACATATGGGGCTAGTGTGGCCTAGCTCCACCATCTTTTTTCATTCCAAAATGAAAAGAAACCGATGTGTATCTCCATTATTACAAATAAATATAAAATTTCATATTACCGAATCAAATTATCAAAATACTTCGTTCATCTACTGTTTTGAAAATCCATTATGATATTTTTATCTAGGCACAGAGTATCTGCCAACTAGGTTTTACATACGCATTTTAAGCGAACCGAAAAACACAAACTAATTTGAAATTGAAAAATTCGGCAGAATCCGCCGAAAAATGAGCTGCCGGATAAGACGATTCTCATTCGGCACAGATAAGACGATTCTTACAACAGTTGTTGTTGTCCGAAGTTTATTTAATTTATTTATTTATTTATTGTCCAAATCCACAGAACAAATCCAATTATAAATTTAACAAGAAGAAAAAATAAAAATACATACCAGTATATAAATATGTAAGAAAAAGAAAATAACATGGAAACCAAGAAAATTAATAAAATTCAGAATGGAATAATAATAAAAAAAATAATAAAAAGCTAATCGACCGAAAAAGAAACAAACAAATTGAGTAAATTAGGACATATTTCGATTATAAGAAAGAACGTTATTTTTTAAAGAACTTTAAAACACAGATAACGTTTGAGGCAGAGGACCAAGGTTAAAGCTATTGTGCAGACGAGGCAAACGCAAAAGGGGGGAAAAGAAATAGGTGTCGGTACGGGCAAATGTAACATTAAAGTTAAATAATGTTCAATTAGGACGGCCCGGTTCCCTAACTGAAAGTTGAATGCTGGGGCCAACCAATATACTGCCTTTAAAAAGTTTTAAAAGGAGGCACTCGTCGAGGAACACTCTACGTGACTCAAGGGAAGGAATTTGAAGGATGGAGAGGCGCATACTGTAATCACAATACGGACTACTGTACTTATAGAACAACGAGCGGGTGAATTGGCGTTGCACGGATCGATAAAGTATCCGTAAGGTGAATACCAAATTTGGCAACAGTATTCAAGAACACTACGGACAAAGGAAAAAAGTAGATAAAGAGAAGTGGAAAGATTAACAAAACGTTTAGAGGATCTGATGATGAAGCCGGAAAAACGAGAAGCCTTGGCAGTGACGTGAAGAATATGCAAGTCGAACTTCAATTTGGAATCAAAAATCGCGCCAAGGTCCTTGATATTAGAAACAGTATTGAGAGGCGAGCCATGGACACAGTAGGAGAAGAGCAAAGCAGATATTTTGTGTGTGAAAGACATTTGATGACACTTCGCAACATTCAAAGTGAGGGAATTAGCAGTGCACCAGTTAGCCAATGTATCCAAATCGGTCTGCAATATGGTACAGTCACTAGCGGATTCAATCACTCTGAAAATTTTAAGATCATCAGCGTACAAAAGGCAGGGTGTTTAATAAAACCACTGAATTAAAAGCTCGCTAAAAAGAAAGACATAGTAACCTATTAAAATAAATTTTAAAAAAAAAGAAGGGCGGACAGTTGGTTTTTTCTGTCCAACAAGAAATATTGTGTTTCGAAACGAAGTCCTGTGTTTCCAAGAGAATTATTGTGTTTTCAAAGAATTGATGTGTTTCCAAAGGAATTATTGTGTTCTCAAAGAATTCCTTTGTTTCCATAGGAATTATTGTGTTTTCAACAGAATTACTTTGTTTCCATAAGAATTATTGTGTGTCCAACAGAATATTGTGTTTCAAAAAGAATATTGTGTTTCAAAAAGAATTATTGTGTTTAAAAAAAAATATTGTGTTCAAAAGAATTATTGTGTTTAAAAAAGAATATAAACTATTCTAACACAGGGTGAGTTAAAAAAGGGAAGGAAGATCATTAATAAACAAAAGGAACAATAAAGGGCCAAGAATGGATCCTTGCGGAACTCCTGAGGTAGGAAAAAAAGGCGTTGAAGAGCAAGAGTTAACAGTAACGACACAAAAGCGATCACAAACGTAGGAAGAAAACCAACACAAAAGGGCACCAGAGAGACCAAACCCAGTTAGTTTTGATAGAAGAATATCATGGTTCACAGAATCGAAGGCCTTAACAAAGTCGGTATAGAGGACATCTACTTGCTTTTGCTGGTCGATTGCGGAAGCAACGGTGTTTGTCAAAGTCAATAAGTTTGTAACCGTTGACTTACCTTTGATGGGCTGGAAGGGCTGGATGAAAGGGTACACTCTATTGTAAACGACTCTTTCGAGAAGCTTACTAAAGCATGGTAAAAGGGATATGGGACGGTAATTAGAGATGGAAGAAATATCACCAGCTTTGAGGATGGGAAATATGTTGGTGGGTTTCCAAAGGAAAGGAAAGATTCTCGTGAAAATAGCGAATAATAATGCGAAAATAAGATATTGTATGAATTCTGATGTCAGATTTCAAATCATAATGCGCCCACAGTTCATTTCCTGTTTAGATGTTCCAATTCTCCTAATGTAAATGCCACGTACATGTAGTCTGAAAGTTTTGATTCGTATTGCTTTAAAATGTTTTCTTCTTCTTGACAATAAATGCGGGCAACAGCAAACATGTTTTTTTTTTAAATACCAGCTTCCCGCAATTTGCTTGCGCTGATTATAAACAGTCCCGTTAATATTTCACCAAATTTTAAAAAAATACCGTAAATGATTTGCATATCGGATATAAGTGCTTTTATTACGACTTTCCCACACTGGGCGCTGAAGTATTATAAAGCACCTTGAATGTTGTTAGTACTTCAAGTAAATTTAATCACTTGTAAATAAAATGTAAATGGCTTAATCTTACATTGAAATTATTTGGAGTTTTTTTTTCTGCTTTCCTGTTTTGCTATTCGAGATCTCCAGTGCAATTAGCATATCTGGTGTTGGCATGGAGGATTTGTTCTATTTATTCAAAACAGGTATATTTTTTCTCGGCCTTCGGTAGTGGCATGGACGTTAATAAGGCATACTGTAAAATTTGCCTTGTAAGCGCAGCGTGTCTTGTTATGAAGCCCATGATCAAAGCTTTTGCTACCTCTTCATCTCGGGGGAAAACGAACAGAGTACTTATTTAACGGTGTTTTATCTAAACCTCACTTCTGTCAAAGGTTCTAAATGCAATGATAGGGTCGTTAGACACAGTGGACTCATCATGATTTACCTCTTGATTGGTGCCTGTACGTAACATTTGACCATTCATTCATTATCATAGATAAATTTGCTTATTATTTGTTTCGAATCTAAGTGGAACAAAACTCCTTGGACACAAATAAGTTCAGGAACAATTCAGTTTACCCTAAAGTAGCAAAAGTAGCTCAAATTTGAAATTTTGAAGAAAAAAAACTAAATTAATTTTGACACAATCCAACAACATGAAGACTACTACAATACCTATTAAACCATCGGAAACAAATCTCTTTGTTCATTGACTAGACTGACAAAACTTTTTAGTCTTTTTCGAGGCAGACGACGGAATTAGTATATAGAAAAGGTTGCTATTGCTTTTAATAGGAATTCAAATAAAAGATAAGTTACATCTAATAGGCCAATGAATATAGTAAACAGGAATGATAATGAAATCTGGGATCCAATTCGCTCATTTGAGTGAAGCTTTCAGCAGTTTAAAACGAAAATTGAGTTCCGATTTCGGAAGAGTTCATAATAAGAAATTCCGATCATTGGCGAGTCATCAAATTTCGAAAACTTACTATAAAAAGTCCTTCTTCTGAAAAATCATATATAAGCGCCCTACAGCAGTATTTGTTGTATAATACTCGGCGGTCCGCCGCATAGCAATCTTTCCCATAAGCAATCTTGTGAATTTTACATGAATTTAAAATATATCCATCCATAGTAGTTTATAGGAAACGTGTTTTTATTTCGGCATTAATCAAGTTGACGCAAAAATGGGATAAACAAAATTCCAAATACAGAGCGAAATACGCAACCCGAGCAACCAGGCAGTGCGTGTGGAACCAGCTCTGGAAGTAGTTTCGTGAAGGCCGAAGCACAAATCGAGCTGCTTCACAAACTCCAAGCGTCGGTATTGGGGCCTACACCCCACATGGATTTCAAGAAGTACGATGAAGCAAAGGAACCACTTTATAGCTACGTCGAAAGATAAAGAACTATCTTGCTACGCGGAATATTACCGATAGTCAAAAAGGTGCAAGTGCTTATCAACTGGATTGGATCCAAGTATCACAACTTACTTAAAACTCCTGAAACGCCTTCATTCCAAACACACGAGGAATTAATGCGCATGCTGAAAAGTCAGCTTAGTTCATCAGTGAATGAAATAACAGAACACAAGTTTCGGTTAAGGCATCAGCAACGGAGATAATCTGTTGCTTCAAACGTAGCATAACTCAAAAAGCTAAGAACTTTTTATAATTTCAAGTGTTAATCGTGTCAAAAATTCACTTCAGACACGCATTTATGGCCGCAATTTATTAGAGGTATTCGAAATGAGGAAATCAAAGATCTCCTTCTCCGTGAATCTAACCTAACTGTGAAATCACCCCTAAGAATGGCTTTAGCTGCTTAAGCTTCGAAATCAGGAACAAAAGCAATGTTTACAATTCTCCAGTAAATTTTTCGTCGAAGTTGTTTAAAAGCGAGCGAGAGTCATATCAGTGCGACCGTTATAGTGTGTACGTGAGTTGAGAAAATTGATCATTTCAAAGGGAAATATTTTCGTTGAGAAAATTATCGTATTTGAATAATGTATTTTAGTAGCGATAAACAAACAGTTTTATTTCGTAAACGCAGAGCACCACGAGCCCACGAAGCTTGTTTTCAGTAATAAACACAATAGTATTTTAATGCAACAACTACAAGAATAGGGAACTCATGGGAACTCTTTTCCCCTTTCAAAGTAAAAGTATCTATATCTAACTAGAGATATAAGAGAGAATGGATTAGAAATCGACCGAGAGAAATGTGCTAATGTTCGAATTTTTGTTTACTAGTGTGAGAATGAGGTACTGGTGTGTGCCCTACACAGTTCATATGGTAACGCTCATGGAAAAACCATGAGAGATCGCCAGTTTGAACGTGGTTTGACATTTCTTTCCCGAACCGGCGAGTGGAGATTAAAAAGCTTTTTGTGAATGAAATTAATTATGATTTCACACAAAAACTATACGAAATTGATGCCAAAGGTTAATTTTACTCACCCGAAATACGATATCACCTGCGAAGCACTTCGGTAGCTACTTTTGCAGCCTGGAACGCGGCACTTCATTATCGCAATATTTTACCACCGAATACGCCGAAAAATTTTCAAATTTTATTTGAAAAAATTTGACTGAAAGTCAATGCTCTCAGTCCCCGACACAAATCAAACTGACATTGACGATTCTTTCCGTGTTGTCCGTTGCACGCTTTTACACCGATCTGGTGTTTACAGCATTAAGACACAGCATTAAGGCTTTCCGGTTGTGAGTGCGGTAGAAAGGGGTGCACTGAGCGGAATTTTTGTGAGAGAGCAATGTTGTGCGTGTATTAAAAAAGGCACACTCACGCATGGGTACACGGATAGCCATTTCGTATCCATATTCTTTCATATCTATGCATCTAACATTCAGACATGTCGCAACTTTCAAAGTCTAAAACACTTCCGATTTTTTTTTTTTGATTATCCATTTATTTCACGAACTCTTGCAATAATTTAATATTAATTAACTAATACCGACTATACATTTAGTAATTACGAAACAAATTTTAATTTTAATTTTTTTTTTCTTTCAATTCCCATGAAATTAAACACATCAATGTGGATAGGGACATATTGTTTGTTTGATTTATTTTCGTGTGGACAAAAAAAGTGAAAGATATTTTAATTTTTTTTTATCTACATCTTACACTTGAGAGCAATTTAATTGAATTCGATCAAATGTGTGGTTAGTTTCAATTGCAGGAATTTGATTCTTTGTTGTATATTTGGTTATTTCGAAGAACCAGCCAAACTAGGCACATTGTAATCAAAATTCATTGTTCTAAAAACCGTATCATAAATTTTTTAAGATACACAAAAATAAATCAATTTGCTAATGATGGCAATTGAAAGGTTTGCTCAGAAAATTAAATTGATTATATTTCGTCATCACAAACTTTTTTTTATTTTTCATTGTTAACAGATAATTACTTAGCATCAAGTGTTCTTTTTTATTTTATATTGAATACAAGACATCGTATTGCCACTGCTTTTAATTTTCAATATTTAATTACAACATTTTTTGTTAACAGATTTTTGAGTGTTAGTAGATTTGTTGTTGCTGTTGTTGAATTTTATTTCTCTTTCTATTTATTTTTTGCTCTTTCCAGATAATTTCAAATTACTAATACTATTATTAATTCTAAATGAATTAAAAGTTTTCTGGTAAGATTTTTATTTAGTTTCATAGATATTTTTTTTTTCTTTATATATATTATAGATGTTTTTTGTATATGCATGTACCATATTATTTAAGTTTCTAAGAGTAATAGAATTACATATTTATATAGGACTATAATAATAATAAAGGCAAGGACTGAAATGTCCAACAGTCTTAATGAATGACTGTGATTAGTTTCACCTGCACAAAGAATCTTCAAGAGCGATCTTCAAGAACTAATGGAAATTAAACACAATTTCGATTGCCTTGAAGAGGTTTGTACAAGGAACATTTCACTCAACAAAAATGATGGTGATGATGTTGAATAGAAAATCTATTGCTTGACGAAATAATACATTCTGATACGTTTATTGGAAATTTGTTGTTTCTTTGAATGATAGATGGGTGGATCGATCGATTGGATCGGTGCATGGGAAAAGTCAACTTTATTTTTCCGACTTACGGTTTTTTTTTTTTTAAGATAAGCTTGAGCACTTTGACTGTTTTCTCTTTCTTGAAGCTAAAAAATTGAAAGCCATCAAAATAATGAATTAGACGATGTTACCTTAAAAAGTTCAAATAGTGGACTTACGCATTTTAAAACTGATAAATTGGATTTTTTGTTCGGCGGATTTTTGTTTAGTTTCGGTACGTATGCATTTTTGTTTTGGCTTGGATCAATTAAACTATAATGCTTTTGAAAAATATTAATATATTACTGAGGGCTGGAATTTGAGGTTTTTCGAGATTTTACTTTATTACACCTCATTTTCTGCGTACTTTAAAACCTATGAAGCTAGACATACACTCCTAAAACAACAAACGTCACACTGAAATCAAGGCGATCAACTAACCTATCAAATTTATGATGAAAAAAACGAAAATCAACATCAATTTTGCGATTATTTATGTTCTCTTCTAATCTTTTTCACTTTTACATTTGAACATGAAATGATCACTTGCCTATTAATGAATTTATTTTTAAAGATAAATATTTCATTTACGATTGCTTTTAGCGTGCTGCCTTTAAACCTGAGAAAGTAAACCATCCAACACAACTAAAAATTGATTGCATAGATGCCCGATAAAATGCCAATTATTTTGTTTTGTAAAGATTTTCTTGTTTTTTGAATCCAATCAATGAAATTAGAATTACGCACGAAAAACCTACTTAAGCTAAACAACTATGCAAATAGCTGGAAAATAAATGGAACCATTCACCATAAATTTATCCAGATGAAAGTTAACATCACGAAAAAAAATAATGATGATTAATTTTTGACTACCAAAAAATTAGCATTTTATCTTATTCCGACAATTTTCCATACGAAACAATCACTACACAGCAAATATGCATTTTCTTGCAAGTCAGGTAAGAGCAATAATTATCTATTGCTCTCAGCATCGATCTACACAGTCTTTTTTAATGAAAATTTTTCATTTTCAACGAAAATTTGCATTTCAAATAAATTTCTCATTCGTGCATATATAGCAGCACTATACGTGTATCAACGTGTAAATCATATTATTTTATTGATTTACTTATGCGAACATTGGTTTTAATTTACATCGGTTAACGTTAACTGCATTTTCATTTCGTTTACAATCATTTTGCTATTGAATTAATATACAATTAAATGTGGTACAAAAAGAAGAATTGCAAATTAGCAGAGCGTGGTGTAACTATTTCGTGCACACCTAATACACAAAACCTATTACATTGAAATCTTGATCAATCATAGAATCCATAATCGCTCTTTTACGAACAAAATAAGAAGCTTGAACACAGTATCAATGCAAAGATTACATTGGGAAAAAAATTAAAACATCAATAGAAAAATATGATCAAATATTTAAATAACGAAAAAAAGTAGGCTTTGATAACGCAAATCAATTCAAGAAAATGAAAAATTCTCACTGAAAATCACAAAAATTATATTTTATTGTTAGCATCTCCCCAAATTTCATTTTTTAAATTTTAAGTGAAAACAATATGCAGAACTACTATAGTGTAAAAGAAAATACACATTTACTTTCATACCGTTCCGCTTTAAATCATTATTTTGCTTGTACGTGTGAATTATGAAATATTTCAAGCTGAAGATGAAAAAAATAATGTTTTACTCACTCAGAGGTTTGGTTTTTTGTTCGGATTTCATTTTTTACTATGAGAAACATTCATTTAACATATGTGAGCGGAATTCTCTACCATTACCACTGCATTTTCACGGCTCTTTGAATGATTGCTAATCATTTCTCATACAACTGTAATTAGCCATTATAATTCCAAACATATACACAATTTATATCAGATTAGCTTTTGATAAAAAAAACATCTTGATTTTTATAAGATATATAATATAAAGCAACATGTTTTTTTAAAAAAATAAACAATTTAATTTAAGAAACTTTGTGAATCGTACTTACAATTTATGTACATTTTCGCTTGCAAACAATTATTAAAGAGCGTACGCAGTTTTTCGTTGTGGTAGTGTTATAATATGAGGCGAAGAGTACTGAATTTGCAGATCGAGATTTGGTATTTTTTCGATCGACAGAAAGATACGAGAGAAAAAAAATATCAATTAACATTGGAGCTAATTTTATTCGAAAAAAAATATAAAAAATAGCTAAATTATAAAATAAACGAATAATTAACTAACCTGCGATGTGCTCCAGACTAAAGGTATTAGATAGATTTCATACATTTGATTTATAGCTTCAGTGATTAAAGATTACAAGATGGGCGGAGAAGATAGTAAAATTCGGTTTGGCTTACCTTGATGACCATGAATAACAATTTTGTATGGATTCAGCGAAATGTGTTTTGTGAATACCACAGCCATGTTATTGTAAGTGCATGTATCTATTGAGTAAGATTTTACTGTTAAAATATCGGTTGATTTGATTTGAAGGATGCATGCACAAAGTTGTACTTTAAATTGTCATAAATGACAACAACATTATTTTCATAATTTCAAATGATGCTAGGAGTTTCAAAAGTTTTGGATCGAAAATATAGGATCGAATTTCATGTGTATCTTTTGACTATCATGAATATATATTTTTTATTAGCTCATGTTTTTTACTAAGGCGATTATATGCATGTGGTAAAAATTCAATGCATATTGAAGTGCTCTAAGTCGTTTTTAAACCGGGTATAGAAGCAACTGTAGTAAACAATCATCCGGATTGTTACACGGGAAGTCTAATTGAAGGATTATAAAAATTTCGGATGTCTTATCAATTCTTATTTTGGCAGAGTAAACACAATTTCTAATATGACAAACGATTCAAAATCCTTTTAAGTTTGAGACTGGGAAAGTGATCTTGATTTTTCTTCAAATTACAATAACGACCTTCAAATCAAACCGATCGAAAAAAAGAGCTCATACCAATCAGCGTCTGATTAAGTACTACTCTCATTCCAATTTATTTTACTAGGGCATGCCCACCACACTATATTATTATTCTCTAACTCCCTCTCTCACACTTTTCAATATCCAATTGAGTTAACAATGAAGCAGACAATTACAAGAACAAAATACAAAGTTTCGTTACAATTTCGATTATTTTAAGTGTGTAGTTTTTAAATACTAAAAAAACCCAATAAAATATCAAACTTTGATTTATGGACTGCCAAATATAAAAAATAAACTAAATCAAAGATTTTAAACGAAAGATCAACTTTTATCCTTGACAAACTATATATGTATATTTCATTTTCTTGGCAAATATTGATATTTTGTGGGCAATCTGCCCACTTTCTCAGTGTCTATCAGTCGGAGTAATAGGGCAAATATGTTTTATACAATTTGGACTTCTCATTCACCGAACGCGTCATTACTGTTGATGAGACATGGGACTATGAATATGATATACAAATCACCCAGCAATAATCGGACTGACACTTGCTAAATGAGCCGAACCCAAAAAAAAAACAGGCAAAGTCGGTGCGAAACTCAGCTTCTTCTCACCGTTTTTTATACTAGAGGAATTATTGACACGGGAGTCCTTCTGGAGGTTCAAACAGTAAATTCGCAATATTACCTGGATGTTATGAGGCGTTTCAGAGAGAGAGCATTCGCCATAAAGATCAGATCTTAGGCAACACAATTATGGATTTTGCACCATGAAAATGCACCGCCTCCCAAAGTTATTTTTATTGAATTTTTGAATAAAAACACCACGAATATCATCGAAAAACCACCATATTCCTCAAATGTGGCTCCGTTTGATTTTTTCATGTTTCCAAAGCTTAAATTGCCACTTCGAGAAATCCAATTTGACTCCGTTAGGAACGAAATCGCTGAAGTATGACGAAAAAATATATGGATGGCTGGATTGCTTCATAGAAGAAGTGGAGTCTATTTTGATAGAGATACTCAATATTTTGTGTTTTATTTGATCATTCTTAAAACTAATTTTTCAGCATGTAAATAAACGAAACATGGGCTATTCTATTGGGACCCGAAATGTCCGAACCTTATATAGACCGGGGCCCCATTAAGGCCCTCCTGGAGCAGGTGATGATATAGAAAATCGCAGTAGATGAAATTAATTGGCGCTTAGATTATGAAGAATGAGATTGTACACAATCTTCAAAAGCGGAAAGGTATCTTGAAGTCACGGAGTAGCCTTTATCGTGAAATAATCCACCTCAAGCCAATCAACGAAAGATTTTATGTGATTCATATTCAAGTAAACTTTTTTCATGTTGGGCTCATAAACGTTCACGCTTCTATTGAAGATAAGGATGTAGCAGTGAAATATGAATTTTATAACCTTCTGGAAAGGTTTTATGATTGTCTATCCTTAAATGAAATATAAATCCTCCTGGAGAATTTAACCGCAAAGAACAAACAAACAGCCTTCACGATACTTGCAACGATAATTACTTTGCGTGCGACAGAAACCTTTTCGCATGCACATTCTGATTCAAAAGAGGTAGGTCTCTGGTATTCTGTTTGTCCGATCATTTCGTAGGGCCAACTTCGTCAAGGCCCGATATCAATACCGAATCAGGTTCACTTATAAAGCCGTAGCAAGGTCGAGACAATATTGACAAAGCTTCGAAGAATTATAAGACACCCCTCAATTTTTATTAGATTTTCAACTAATCAAAGGTTATTGAAATACCAATGAAAAAAAGAGATTCTTCAATTACTCCTTAATGAGTTTTTTTTAAAGTGGATAGAGCTTCTAGTGTATGGAGTTTAGTTTTAATGATTGCAACGCGGAGTGTTTTAGTATCAAAGATTGCATCTTTGGATATTGTAAACATTTCTGCAGTACTTGTATAGTAGATAATTCATTTTGGTTACCGACTATAAATCATTAGTTTTCCTTTTCGATCCATCTAAAAACCTTTCAGTGATGACTGCGCATTTGTTACAAGGATGGAAAATAATACTAATGGAGTACCGGTACACCATTCAATATAAATCAACATACAAATATGGAAATGCTGACGCTATGTCTAGGCCACCAGTAGCATGAGATCTCAAATCCGCATTTATGAGAACGAAATTATTGAATATCCACTGGTTTATCAAATAATCTAGGACTATATACAACAGAACCCTATTTTGAGTCAAGTTTTAAAGTTAATTAAAAATGGATCGCCAGAACGGTTAGCTCAAAAGCAAGAACTACAATTTTATTACAACCAGAGACATTAACTTTCATCTCATAATGGAGTCATCCTTTTACAAAATAACCATATACGCGTGGTTTTACCTATCAATCTGCATCCACCTGTCTGCAAATAACAAACGAACAACTAGCGCGTCAACATTGTGGTAGCGGGGCATTGATGATCACATTGAATGCACTGTCAAAAATGTAGTATGTGCCAAGAAACTTTACCAGAGGCGAATTTTGAATTTAAACGTTGGCTAGTGCCTAAGAAACCATGAGATTATTGGTAATTGACGCGTTTTCGAGCTTCCTATATGTTCTGAAAATTAAAGACAAACTTCTACGTCAACTATTTAAACTTTTTAGGGTATATTTATCATTGAAGGATCACCAGATTGCCTAATCAAACACAACGGAACATCTCTTACATTGGACAATTTTTCCCAGTTTTGCACCAACAATGGAATTGTCCATTCGACAACCGATCCATTTCATCCTGCTTCAAATGAAGAAGCAGTATGCTGTCAGAACCCTGAAGATAATGCCGACCGATCATGCTTTATTGAAATATCTAAGACAAATGATACACTGCTGGTATTGATACCAAGGTATGGATGCCATAGTACTGGTAATTTGGGAGGGTGATACACTGCGCCTACGTGTCACTCTTGACAGGTGATGTCACAGAACCTGTCAAGAGTGAAAACTGTCAAATCGAGTGTAGAATCAAAAGTGAAATGAAATTCAAGCGAACCTGTAATTTTGTAGCAAATCGTGTGAGCAGACCATATTTTCAGACAATTCGCAGTTTTTTTTTTGTTCTAGTATCGTTTCAGATTAGTCCACTTCAGAACGCAATTCTAATGAGATGTTCGAAGGACCCAGTTTTGATGTGCTACTGGGTTTTTTTTTTAAAATAACCAAACATAAGAAGGATGAAATGTTACATAATACTCTCGAAATATTGATATCTGCTAAGAAATTGATATATATATATATATATATATATATATATATATATATATATATATATATATATACATACATATATATATATATATATATATATATATATATATATATATATATATATATATATATATATATATATATATATATATATATATATATATATAAGTTCTAGAGGAAAAGGTGGTCTTTCATTTAAAACCTTTGGTTTTGGAAGCTAAAAAAAATCTTGAATTAACAACCAAAAATAGAAAACATCTTCAAATTTAATAGAATAGTGAATATTTGACTTGCACTTTTTAAGTTGCATTACTAATATTGGAATAACGAATAGCATATTATTTGTAGTGAATATATCGAAGCATGTAGTACTACCACGAACATTTTTATAAATAAACGAATTCCACATAATTCTATTTTTGGGGCGTATTGTAAATACACATTGCCTCGTTCTTAATTGAAATGAATAGTAGGACAGAATTGAAGACAGTGAAATAGAGAGAACGACAGAGAAATGCTAACAGTAGTAAAGATAAAACTTTATACTAACGTTTAATGAAGGAAAAAAAATACATACTATCATTTTGTGATTTATTCTCACAAAAGAGTATTTTCTTTATGACGCCCTCAACTCGTTTTACGCACAGTAAATAAGAGCGTACGTCTGTGACCTGTTAAAAATATGTTATTAAAGATCAATTTGTTTATGTTAAAACTGATTATTTATGTTGAAACTTTAAGTTTTAGTACAATTAAGGGAGAGTGGCATTCTTTGTCAAAATGTCGTTTAGGGGGATGTTATTTATTTTGCATAATATCAAGTTAGTTTTTAATGAAATTGAAAATTATCTAAGAAAATATTTCTTGAATTTCACAATCTCTAAACACTACGTTTTGACAATGACTGTTTTATGCAGAGAAAATCGATGTCGATTTATATTAGTTTACTGCGAGTTTTAGCATGTACTTTTTGCTCGGTAGAACGGTCGCCAAACCTTTATTTACAGTGTTTCTGAATTTGTATTGAATGTTACTCTCCTTGGAGTTCATAGACATTATGAATCGTACGAAGCTATAGGATTATAGTATTTATCGACAGTCAGATTATCATGGTTGCAATTTATATATTGGATTAAATAATATTACTCTTAACTAGAAAGAATATCAAGACAACGGAACAATACTACTTAAAGAAATTAGATTTCATTTTTTTTTGTAGAAAAAAAAACATGTTAATACTTAAGCATACGATAATAGAAAAGAATTATCTATATTCAAATAATAAAGAAAAAAATCATTTCACTTGCTTTTTTTATTATCTCTTTGAATCTCATATGTTGGAGCCATATAGATGTACGAATGTAGCTGGACCTGGATGTTGTGTTGTTGCCGTGATTTCTAATCAATTCGGAGAGAATAGTGACGCTGATGGTGGAGCGGCCGTTCGTATGGACGATGGTGTTAAAAGTCGCGATGCCAACGATGGCGGCAACACGGGGGGTCGCTTTCAGGGATATATTATTGGCATCTGTAAATTGAGTACGGGAGCCAGACAAAAAGGCCCCTGTGGGGGAGATCACCGAAATCGAGGCGGCATCATCATAGGCATATGAGGTCCTGGTATCATTACACCCATTCCAGGGGCAACCATGCCCGGTAATGGTGCGAGTAGTCCTAGTCCGGAGAAAAGAAAAAGAATACAAAATTCAAATGCTTTAGATTCATACTGTAATTCAACTTGCGTCTACGTTGAAAAGTTCGGAAAAAAAGAAATTAAAAAAATTAAAATAGTAAAGTGGCGGAATTGTTTCACTTTGAAAGTTCTTTTTTGGTTCGTTTACCTTAACAACTAATTCGAACGTCATTGAAAAACGCAATTTCGTTTCGATACGAAACAAAACAAAAACAACAGAACAATTAAGCACATTTCAAGTACGGAGAAAATCATGTTTCTTGGAGATGATTCAAGCTTTTCAAAGAGAACGCCAAGCCAACAAGCTAAAAGAACTATTTACATAGACAAATCCACACGGCTTAGTACACTATTCACATAGAAACACGTACGCAAAGACAAAGTCTGCCATCTCGCTTATCCGTAGTATGAAATATGATTAATTATTCTCTTGATTCATATAGCTCTTTGCCAAAAAATTACACAAATATATATATATGTATATTTTGAAGTATGTTAAAGAAAAAAGAAATATATATATTAATTGTAATATAAGGTCTGGCCTATACCTGCTCGATAAACCAGACTCGTGTCTTATACAAATTCAATATTGTTTACTTAACTTCATTTTTTTGCTTCTCATCTCTCATTGGAAAGTACAAACGGAAATATTCAATACTCGGGCTCTAAACTCAACAAATCGAAATGATCAAAATTAGAAGAACAACGTAAATTTTTCAGATAATTTTCAATTTTCACAACGGTTGCAGCAATAATCAAAAAACAAACTTTAAGCAAAATCCTTCAATTCAGAATTACTATTACATACGTTTGCATTTAACCAGCACTTTCCAATTAAATCAAATACAAATAGACAAAAGTTCTTTTTACCATAATCCACACTAATATTCAAAAGAAATACGACAAATTCAAAAATCGAAAGGACAGAAAAAAATGAATTTTAAGTAAATAACAAGTTATCTAGTTATACACATTTATAAATCGGTGTGGCTCACTCTCTCTCTCTAAATCGATATTTTTGCTTTTTTCATACGGAAATGAGAAAGAAAAACTTCATACTTGCGTTCTTTCGGAGGTGTTTTCGTTTTATTTACAAAATTTTGATTCGTGAGAGCAATCTTGTAAATTTGATTCATAGAAATTAAAATGTGATTATGAAAAATAACACATTCATATACGGATAATTTGTTTGTTTTTTGTTTGCAGGCGATTTTCAGTTTGGTTCTTGGTAGTTGACTAGAGATTAGATCAAAATTATTTAATTCTAACCGTGAATTTGGTTGGTAGTGTTAGCGAATTATATTAGCGAATTTCTGATGTTAGTGATTGATATTTTAAATTTTTTTTTTCAAAAGAGTTTTACATTTTATTTAAGCTTTAAAAAAAATAGCACCATATATTTTTTTTTTTAAATAGACCTAAGTGTACAGGATGTGGGAAAAATTACTACCATACGATCGTATTTAGATTAAAATTCAGGCTATCGTTAGCATAAAATATATTTAACAAGAATACCATGAAATTACACGATCTAACTGCTGAAGCTTTTAAGTGAAAGTAAGCGTAATTATTTGATTTGCATTTTTATTGGTTTCACATGAAAGCATATAAGCGCTTTAAAATATCCAATCAGATTTTTTTTTAAATCATATTTTCTCCTAACCTCTGACTCGGTGTATTTGATATAATTTTTATGGTGGGGAAAATAATGTAGTGCTCTCCGAACTCCGCGAATGTCCAAGAACTTGTAAAGACAAACGTATATTAGACATAAGCCAATAACCCAAACTTTAATCAGCCTTTCTAGTATCGATGATTGCCAGATAAATATAGCAAGTACACTTAGCTTCAAGCTAGTTTAATCGAGACAAATGATTACTCAAATAAAATTATTTTTGCTGCATTTGTCAAATATAAGCTATAATTTACATAATCTACCAGTTTACCAGTATCTAAAGTCAGCTTTACCCTTACAGAGATGTTTATCGCCGACGAAAAGGACACCAGTTACGGAAAAGTGGTCAAGCCTTCGATGCCTGCTCCAGACATTACGTCAAAACAGCACAATAGGGAAGGAGCCTATACACGTTGACTAAAAAATTCACTATGAATAGCGAATAAGATAATTAGATGTAAGAAACGGAAATATTATGACAAGCGATTGAAAAGTATTGACGAAAACCTAGTGAGCAATATGACTAGACAATCTTACAAAAGTCGCTTTTTTGCGTCTCTAGCAAGAAGAGATTGGAATAGTAGCATTGAAAACAACAATTCCCGCCTAGTCGTTGTTGTTTCCAATACTACTATTCTAATCTGTACTCGATAGAGGGGAAATCACAACTAAAGATGTGAAACCAGCAATATCATCGTCGAAGATAGTCCAATTAATGACAGACGGGCCCGTTATTTTAAAGTACCCAATAATCCTACACATAGAACTATATTATCATTGTCGATAGATGTCTCTGATGAAGTACCAATAGTCGCTTTAACGCTGGAAGAAGTCATGCCTGCCATAAGAAGCCAGAAAAATAATAGAGCGGTGGGCATTGACGAAATTCCGGTTGAATTATTCAGATGCGGTGGAAACTGTACCAGAATCCAGCCAAATAGTAGCTTTTATTTTTATAAACGACGCGATCCTAGTTGGACCGAGACAATTGAAGTGGCTGTCTGGAAGAAGCCAAGGACCGAGAGAGGCTGTAGTGCTAGGACGATGACCGCCAACAGGTTTGCGCGGAAATAGGTATATTTGAAGTAACTTCGGACTACCAGACAGTACGTCCTTTAAGTAAATAGTCCACGTGCTGATAGATATTTGTCACCTAGAATATGCTGAATGTTCGAGCATATCGGGGAGCCAATATCGACTCGAACAACTATGATTTTTACGGCACGCAGAAACGTTCAGTTCGCCTGGCTTGTCGACGACTGCAAGCTGGATATTGAGCCCAAAGATGCTGCGTATCGAGCAATGCAGGCTTTTTGGTTCAGTAATTTCACCGAACCAAAAAGCCTGGTTACCAGCCTGATGATGGACGATTACCTCGTGTATAACCAAAGAAATAGACGATTGATAAAGTTATCTAGAGATCCCTGATCAAATCAGGCTCAATAGGGTTGGGCGTTTAGCTCGTATGAGCGAGACAGATCTGGTTCAGGCAGAATCATTAGAAAGATGCGCCAAGCTGTCTTTAGTGGAGTCATGGAGCTTGGCGTTCGTTACTGCAGAAAGTCTAGACTAGACTATTGGTTGTGACAAGCAGAGGAAGCATATTCAAATCCATTTCAGACCATACAGAAAATTCATCACAAGAAAATATTCAGTGTTTCGACTCGTTAAAGGATTATTTTGAGAATGCAAATCGAAGTAGCAAGCTAACCAACTTATCAAAAAAAGACAGACTGCACTGTTTTGGGTAGTAAATTTTGCAATTACTACTTATTATAGAGGAGAAATTGCAAGCAACATTTTCCTGGGAATATGTCTGTCGATTTCGCAACGTTTTCCTTCATTCCGGAATATGTAAAAGTGGAACTACTCTATCTAATACATTATTGTATTTGTAAATGCAAGGAATCACGAGCTCATGAACGGTATTTCAAGAGAAATACAATAATAGATTATAGTTTCGAGCCTTTTCAAACACAGAAAGAAATTTGGGATGCATGATGTCACTCTAGTGTAATTTATTTAGTGAAAACGTATTATTGGCCCTGAATGTGATACTGAAAAAAATCCAAATAAGCTAATATTTACGTATACTATCAAAAATTTAAGTGTGAAACAAATATGGTAAAACTTACACTCGATGTAATGAGATCAATATCAATGTCTAAAATGCTTTTTGGTCCCTGATTGAACGAGCCAATCATATTGGTATTACTATAATCAAGTCAAAAGCAACATCATTTGTTTTAACAATTCGAGTAATTCTGAAAATTTTTACTTTTGGTCTTTCATTAGCATCACAAACATCAGTGTTCTTACGTTGATTCCCAATTAAATAATTTTGATCTGAGTCTTTAGCGTCATTAAAACAGAATATTCAAAACAACACATTTTACTATAATACACATTTAAAAACTCATACCCAATCACCGTCATAGTAGAAACAAATAGAGAACTCAAGTTAAAATTAAGTCAGAATATAAGCCAATCAATGTATATTGAAATCATCTAATTAGTTAGTTAAGTCGAGGGAAAATCGTGTAGCTAAGTATGTGTATTATGTTGGTAAACTCTTTGATTTTAGTCTGCTGTATGTTATTGGGCCAGTTTAGTTTTTGTGTAGTTTCATGATAGTTATGTGTTAAGGGTAGACTGCAAAGGAAGTTAAATGAAAAATAAGGAATGAAAGCTGACATGGAATCAATGCTCTTTGAAAATGTACACTAATCGAAATGAATTTTACAGGAAAATATATATATATGCGATTACATGGTACACTTCTAAATACACATTTGACTGCCTAGCGGTTACAGAAATATGAAAGGCGATGCGATGCATTAATATATTTGTTTGCTTGTAAAGTGAGTCTATGTAACTAAAGAAACCCAACAACCCCTACAAAGTACTTTGATTATTATAAATGCCATGAAATTTAGCGCAAGAATATTTCTATAGCAAATTCGATAATAGTAATTAAATGGGCCAAAAAACACTCTAAGTTGGTATATACGAATAAAGCGCTTGTGTTCAACACATTGAATTTAATGAGAGAGAACAAAATATCTAAGTCGTTAAACTCAAGTAGAAATGAGAAAATGAGTATTACCATAACATGAAAACAGTGACACCAGTGTTTTATATATGTATCTCACTAGTTGAGATGCGTTGTTTTAGTAGTTTGGTAGTTCCATGAGAACATTACGGTCAATTTCAATTCAAACACTGCAAAATACATTGTTCGCATAACGAGGACAGTACTAAAACATCGCATACAAATTATAACACTACATTTATATTATGATTAATTGCTTTTTAGGAGAATTTATTGATTCGATACTCACCGTCAATGGGAAACTTAACGAGACGAAACGAAAAGAAAACTATCAATTTGAAACACGTTTGAAATTATATCAAAAGCTAGATATACTCCTACTATGCGTAACTTTATCTGTGCCTTTTTCATAAAAAAAAAAATAATAATAGAAAAATATCAATTGTTGCTTCAACAAATTGGAAAATTAATATCAACATAACAGCACAGAAAATGAAAAAAATGCGTTAAATACTTGAACTATACTAGCTAGCATGCAATTCAATTATTTTGTTTAATTTTCGCAAATTGTATCCATTACAATCAAATAAACATTGAAGGTAGAAAAATGAATTTGTAACATACTTTTTTCATTGTTTCTTGCCTATCGGATTACGAGACTTTCACACGGTTTCATTGTAGTCGAGTTTTTTTTGTGGCGGAATTCGAATGATTATTTTTTCTTAGCAACAACAACAACAACTCATCGAGATATCAATCTGTTTTTAATGTTTAATTTGATTCATTGAATTTGTTTATGTTTGTTTGGTGGTCTGAGTTACCTTTAAATTTATATATTTGTCTAGATTTTTTCAAATTTGTATTTCAAGTTGGAACCTATAAAAATTGGTAATATTTGCAATTTTTGCTGTGCGATCTTTTATATAGAATTTAGAAGGTTTTTCTTTCACTTATAATCTACAATAATTTTCTAATTGTTTTTTGTCAATCAAGTTTCACTTAGGGAAAATGAAACCATTTATGTGTTCTAAGGGAATGGTTTCAACAATAGTCTAAAATCTAGAAAATAGAGAGAGAAGAAAAATGTCAGTTAATTTGTGGTTTAAGTCTAGAATAATTATGGCTAACTTTCTGTACAAAATAGCAAATGACGTTCGATTTGAAATACATATGAAAAGAAACGCTCTACCAAGTAGAATTTGAAAGAATAGCATACGGCTTGCTTGTATTATTATATTGCGCAACACACCCGCTAAGTTCTAATGGTTTCAAACGTGTTAGAAGCTCTAATGAAATTTAATAGAACGTGTCAAGTAAATAATGCAGGTAAGATGTGATATGAGAGTTGGGTTCCGTTTGTTTCGGAAAAATCACTTGTCATGTCTAGTCTACTGCTTGCGCTTATTTTGAAATTAATTTAAACTCTCATATCACATCCCAACTCAAAACCAAATAAATACAAATTCAACCAAAGAAATTTAAATTATTGCTTCTAAGTTAAACGTTAATTACGTATCGATTTTTTCCAAAAAAAATGGCAGAAGGAAAAACCTAAGCGCTATAACCACGGATCCAATAATTGCATTTCAATCAACAGTTTACATTTGCGCACACCAAAACTCAACTACGAAATATTGTTAACTACATGATTACAAATTATCAGGACATTTGTAAAATTATGACTAATTTTCAATGTAACCAACGTAACTTTGCGCTGATATTTCTCGCCCAAGCTCAGAGATAAATTCGTGAAAACATAAGAAAACACAATAATTGGATACACCCAAACAGATTAGTATGGCGTTTGTCAAAATAAACGTACATATAAGGTGATGTATTAGTCATGGTAAATTTAAATTCATAAAAAAATTGCTTTGGTATTCATGAAATAGATCTACAAATTTCCAAGCCACTCAACATTCAGAAACAGTAATTAAAGAGGTTAATCATTTTTATACACATTACATCGCTTATTTGTTAAAACAGAAATCTTATTGTTAATAAGTATTATATCGGCACTAAAAAGAACACAACTTATCAAACATCTTGCTTCCAGGAAAATTAAATCAAGCGCCAAATAGTGATTATTAGAAACACAAAAGCAAACATGTCAAAATCAAAATCCAGAAAGAAAACGATAAGAAATCAAACGGACATGAACCGGTAGTAAGATATTAAAAACTATAAAATTTAATTAATTATAATAATAATTTTTAGCAACAAATTTGTGCCACGCTATCTACCTGGCGGACACAGAAGTCATGGCTTTTGGACAAAACTCGAGTTCTAGCTCGAATTTCGGTTGTCACTTCACTGCTGGATGTATGTGTGTAAAAGACAGAAGAAGATTCATCACAGGATGGAATCATCGACATCATCATCATTGCGCGCATTTTGATTATTTTTCACAACGCCATAAAAACATAAACATATCGGCCGTAAATAAAAAGCCAGCGTCAGTTTAAAAATGCTTTTTTTCTTAATATTTGTTTCTAGTTTTTTTTTCTAAATTCATTCGATTTTTATGTATTCTTTTGTTTTGTATAGTCTGATAGATATTTCAACTATGAAACATATTCTTAATTTACTTTGTTTGTATTGATAAATTATTGTCAATCTAATGTAAAAAAAAATTTTTAGAAGCAATATTTATAAGCATAGTTTTCATATTTATGCAAATTATATGGAAATCCAAAAGATATTAATTAAATTATGTTCATAAATAGAAAAATAGAAACGGTAGAAATGACATTCTATCGTAGTATTTTCAAAGTTCAAAACTTAAAGCCCAGTGCTGAATTAAAATTGTTTTGGGGACTTGTTTTGGTGATGAATTTTTCACTTGCGTCTGTTTTTTTCTTTACAGTGCTGAGAATAATTAGATAGAATGATGGAACAGAATGTGTGTCTACTTAATTTTTACCGTTTTTTATGTATGTTTAAATGAAATGTTAACTGCAGCGTATAAAAGGAGCAAGTGTAGTAGTGCTCAGGTCAGAAAACGAACATATGGTCGGATAAACTGTGGCCCTTGTTAATATTTCAGAAGTGTGATTGTGCCGCTAGTTAATTAAAATCACAACTTTTATCTTTAGTGGTGTCAAGTATTGTGTTGCGAATGTAGTAAAAAAAAAATGATGCCGTGGAGAGAAGAAAATTCACTTTTGTCGAAACAAACACGATAGTGTGAGGGTTGTTCGTGATAGTGCAGCACAACCGAATTCGGTAGACGTTTTGAATGTGTTAGTGTAAAATATTGCATGAAAGTTTGTAGGGCGAAAAGAGCTTTATGGAAATCTTTGTTCAAAGTCAGTCGGCTACAGAAGATTGTAAATTGTATTTTTTTGAGCTTCATATAAAGCTCCAGTGAAATTTGAGCTTAAAGCGAGTGCGAAACGCTTAGGGTTTTGATGGCAACTCACTTTACTGATACTGAGATAAAACCGATAGAACCACACAGAAATGCAAGGTCGATTCCTGTCAAATGCGATAGACGGTTCGTTCTTTGGCGCGTTCGATTCACCTGGTCTGGAGATGGTATCATCCTAGCTGACATTGGAGGGTCCTGTGCTTCGTCATATGGTCATATATAATACCTGCTTAAGATTTTCGTGTATTCCAATTAGCTAGCGGAAGCCGCTCTTACGACGCTCAATCAAATGACTACTATACACGAATTTGTGTAACCTCATTTCTATTTAAGAATCTAGCAGTTGTGGGGTCTTTACTTTGATCGCCTATTAGTTTTAGTTTTTTTGGATGATTTTTCGCGCTACACAACACATGAACCTGATGAGAGAAAAAGTCAAAAGTGAATTGAAGGAATACATTGAAACGATGAAAAATAAGTTCAACTACAAGCCAGGAATTAGTCCGCAGCAAAATTTCACATAAAAGATCTCGGAGACATAAAATACAATCTGGATATATCGAAATGGAACAAGACAAGGACGGAATCTTCTATTTTTGCCAGTTGGGATGTGTTAAGAAGATAATCAGCGCGTTCGGTATGACCGAAGCCACAACATCGATAACACATGATGGGTATAGAAAGTTAATTGGGTCACTGCTTTATGTATCAGTGAATACATGACCCGAAATCACGCCGAGCATTTCGATGCGGGCGCAGCGTGTCAGTGTACCGCAACAAATTGACTGAAATAAATTCAAACGTGTACTCAAATATTTGAAGGGAACAACCCTAGAACTGGTGCTTGATGGAGGAAATGGCGATGGTATAATTTTTTGCTACGCTGACGCTAATTGGGCTGAGTCCAGAATTGATCGGAAATCAAACAGTGGCTACGACTTCTTTGTAAATGGAGGAGTCTTCAGTAGGTCAAGCAGAAGACAATCGCGTGTTGCACTTTTTTCAACGGAGGCGGAATTGATTGTGCTCAGTGAAGTTTGTTGGCAAAAACATTGCTGACGGACTGGTTGACAAAGCCAGGTGCATCGAGACTTTTAACTCTTAGCGAGAGATGGGGAATGTACGATTGAGAACGAGTATTAAAACTAAATTTGCAATTGTATATTACTTTGAACGTTTTGTTTTTAGTTCTCTCTGTGCTCAATCTTTTGTATATAGTCTGCCAATTCAGCGAAACAAAAAGGACTTATCGCGAATCTGTTTTCCTGTTATTTTGAATCATATAAGGCAGCTTGCAGATAAATTCGCATATATTTTACAAGTATCTGATTAAGATATACTTATCTATTCCAGAAAGAGAAATTAAACTAACAAAAATGAGTTAGTGAATTTAAAATCTCGGAATATTCACTGGACAATAGCACGTTAGAAACTTTCAATTTTTTTCAGATTCTGCCGGTCCTGACTGGCCAATGTTTAAGGAGGGACTCCCGGCCACTTTCGGTTCCCCAAACCACCTGTCTGCTTCAGCTCGGACCCGAAAAATAATAAAAGCCATTTTCGCCTCCATGTGAGTTTTTTTTTCTAATTCCAGTCCTTTTTTCTAGCAACGCGCTTCGTCACGTCTCGGCTGGGTTTGGCTTGTCAGTATATACCTGAGAGCTCTCTAGTCCTTTTTGGACAAAGTCCCTTTCCCGTGTAATTTTGTTATATTGCGGCCACGGTAGAAATTAATGACGGCTGAATTAAAAGTAGCGTTCCTCTTTCTCGAATTATTGTTTTACGACCCACGCCAGCGGCATAGAGCTAGCAAAGCGGCCTACCAGCACCCATCGGGCGTAAACTAATGGATGCTTTCCTAATTCGGACTAGAAAACCTTACGGCTATTTATGGGGCACCCTGCTCCAGTAATTAAAGTAATTAAAAGTAATTATTGATTTGCCTCGTTGATGGTTCGCCATCAAACTGTTAGCAGGCTCTCGACTGGACTTTGTTAAGTTTTCAGTTAACCCACCTGTTCGTAAAACGCTACAAGACTTTAATATATATGAATTATATTTGAGTTTATAATCATCCTCAGCATTATATTGCGAAATTATCGTCAGCCGTATTAGGAAACACCGCTGTAGTTTGCTATCGACTACAATTGCAGTAAATCAGCACTTATAGTTTATTCGCTTATAAGAAATTTCAATTTGATATTCTGCTTGAATTTTGGATAGTAGAATGTCATATCGTAGTTTCTTGTTAAAATATCAAACCAAACAATTGTTCAAAATTTAAAAAAATACACAACACAAATTCTCTTTATAAAAATTGAAAACTTCTACACATATTGCAATAAGATATAATAGAAATTTATATTTTATCTTTTCTCAATCAAAAAAATAATCATCCAGATGTAAAACTTTACACAAACTGAAAACATCAGATTAATTTTTCGATTAAGTTTCTCATGCACATTATATCAAGAACTTCTTAGAAATTATCATTTATTTACGTTAGAAAATAGGAAGATAAGACAAACGAAATCACTTAGTTAAGAACATTCGAATAAAATTAGTATTTTGCTTGTTTTTTTTTTAAACTGTATATAGATTTATATTACAAAGAAAAAAATTAACACAAGCTCTTTTAACTATTCAATATCGTTTTCAGCAAAATAACAACAAATCAAAATTATTTGTATGACTTTCGAAAAATTAATGACAAAATTGATGACGTGAGGACAAGGAATAAAACTATCGTGTTTCCTAGAAGCTACATCAGACTTTAAATCGCGGAAGATTTTTTATTTATTAGAAAATAATTTGTTTAACATTCTATTTAAATTCTTACGACGAACTTCTGTTTGCAAATACAAACACACTTGTGAGATATGAGCTTTGGAGTGGATTGGGATGGATTTTCAAGGAAGAACAAATAGAGAGGAAAGTATCAGAGGAGTCAAGGTTTCAAATCATAAAAGGATTGTTACATGATTTTCCATCTCAAACACATTTTGTTCATGACGACTTTAATATGGGCACCAGGATCAAAGGATAAGAAGACTAATTCTGGATTCTATATAAAAACTTTTATTGTTCAAACATCTTTTTAAGTTCTTCCGTGCTGATTCGCGCTCACGTTTCGATATTTTTAAAAAAAGTTCAACCTACCTGCAGGCATTCCTCCTAAGCCAGGTGGCCCGTGTCGTAACATGTTGCCACCCAATAGCGCATTGGGTGGTGCGAGAGCCATTGCAGGTCGCATCATTGGCTGCATTAAAGACATTGGCGTCGAACCCATTGGGACCTGAAACAAGATTTCTCATCAAAATTCTAATTTCGACTCAATCGAGCTGTAAATCTCAATTTTAACAATTTTCTACGAAATGAAGCTATTCTTTAACGGACATGCATGTGTCTAATTGTGTTTGTATCGATCTGATTGTAATAGTAGCGATATGTTTGTATGTAGCATTAAGTAGTGTCATTATGAAAGTGTTAGCACGAATAAGAAAATGTTTCTACCATCGTTCTAAAGAAAATACTGACCATTCCTAGTGGTGGTCCTGCAGGTCTGGCCGCATGCAGTCGCTGCAACATTACAGCACGATTGATTTCATCAATTTGTTTCTGTTGTTGCTGATGTTGGGCAACAGCTACTTGTGCAGCTTGATGTTGTGCTTGGACTACTGCAGCCATAGCCGCTGCATGCTGCAAATATTCACATCGAATAACAAAATCAATCTACAATACAATGGTTACATAGTACAAGTAAATAGAAATTCACAATGATTAGACCGAAGATCGAATACTTGAGGCAAATAACTACAGAACCATTCCAAACATCATTTACTCCCCAATGTCAAGTGCTCTTTAGTGAAAATAAGTAGCTCTAATTAAGCAAACAACAATCCAAAAACCAATAAAGCTCAAATAAATCGCTCATTTATCAAATTCAGACAAACCAACGTACTTCCTGCGCTTGTGTGATGGCAGCCGAAGTGTTCATCGATGATGCCGTTGCGTAGGACGTGTGCATCATGGGATTGCTATTGGGCCGCGATACGATGGAGGCATGTGAGGTCATTGTCATCATCCCGGGAGACGACGAAGATGCCGCCGATGACGTCACTATACTCATTTTTCGCTGATACTTTGGTTTTCGAGCTCGAACTTCTTCGAGGCTCAGGTCTTCAGGCGGGTGCATGATTTTAGAAGTCGTTCCAGTAGTCGCAATCGCCGGTTTCTGACTGTCTGACGTACTTGTATTGTTTCTTTCTCCTCCTGTCGATGCCGATGATGCAGCTGCAGCTCCGGCCGAGTTATTTGTGGTTGGGGGTGCACTTATTGTTGCGTTACTGAAATCCAAATAGAACAATTACTCCAAAAGTCAGAAACCGTAAAGTTTAATTCCTTTGTGAATGTTTTAGCCCCTGCACACATTGGCCCTTGGTGGGTTGCATTGACCATGATAGCCATCATTACCAAGTTAACTCTACATACTGGGCCAGTAGTTGGGAAAATCCTAACTTTTTGGCTGCATATGATGGCCTTCTTTGAAGCAATTCTTCAACCACTATCGCCCACTAAATGCCATCCACCCTCTACACAATGGTGATGGCCTGCAGTGGTCCATGACGGGCCATTGTGTAGAGGCGAAATTTGATTTGCATTAGCGGTTGTTCGAAACCTACCTATAAGCGGGAAATGTTGGTTTCGGCTGAGACGAAACTGCACTGGACGATACTGCTCCAGCTGGGAATAATGGTCGCGGTGGTGCAGCAAGCATGTGTGGTGGCATCATGGGCATGCCAGGGTTCATATATGGCGGCATGTGGCCCATAGGCATCATTGGAAACTGACCCATCATGTGCGGTGCCATCATATTTGGCATCATTATGTTTGGTTGTGCTTGAGGAGCTGTAAAAATTTTGTAAAAAATTTATTTATCACTATAAAAGAAGAGTTTGATGTTAAATGGTTTGATTTAAAAGCAATTTATACAGTCGTATTTATGAAGTACATATTCAAAAATAGAATGGACTAGAGCAATAAAGAGGGTGACAAATATAGAAATACAAAGGATTTGTGGCAGGAACGAATCACAGAGTAAAAAGCTTTTGCAAACTCAGAATAAATGGCGTCAAATTAACCGAATTTGAAAATGAAGAATATGTTTGGACATATTCTGGAATGAGAGAAAATGAATAAAAGAACATGAATAAAAGAACAAATAGGGAAGACACAAGATTTCTTTAAAAAAAAGTTGCAAATGCTATGCGGACCGGGAAAGCAACAGCAAGAAGGTTGGCGACGCGAGAATAGATGAGGGAAATCAAAAGAAAAACTATCAGAATCAAGAATAGCTGCATATTGATATTTGCGTTAAATGAATTGAGTATTGATTCGATTTTCGAAGGATTGGTTTGGATTGAAGAAATGAAAAATTAATAATCGATCTGATATAACGACCAATATTATTCTAGAGAACGTTGTCAAATGCTGCAAACACACATGAATATTAACAAAGAATACATGTTTATAGGCTTTTTTTAGAGACATGGCTTTGAAGAAAATAATGCAATTCTAACATTGTTCCTTTTTTTAATTATACTAATTGTCTGGAAAGCACCCATGAGAAATCATCACACGGAACGTGTATACTGATTGAAGGATGGAGTGGTATGAAACAGGAGAACAAGTCCAAAGCATTATCCTTAACCCAACTTCTATAATTTCAACTTTACTCACCCTCCTGTTTAACTTTTTTCGGCACAGGTTCATCGTCTTCCGAATCCGAACGTCCACCATTCTTCTGCCTTTCGTGCTCCCTCAGCTCTTCAGATGGTATACCGTCCATTCCGAAAATCTCGATTTCGATATTCGACCGATTCGGTAACGAATTAGGCACCTTATCGATTGCCTCCTTGTGAACTTGCATGCAATGAATCGATAGTCCCGGCCCCGTATACAATTTCTTGTGACAAATGTGACATTTAAAATGTTTCGCTTTCTGATGCTGTACCAAAATCTTCTCGTCGTCGAATTCTCGATTACAATACCTATATTTTCACAGTATCACAATAGAACCAAGAAAAAAATATAAATACCACACCACACAGCAGAGAATGTGGCAAATTGATTAATGGGTCAAGGAAATTATACGGAGTTGAAATATCTACATAATACACCTAATCAATAAATATCAAAGTCGAAACTTTGCTTTCTGAGCATACACAAAATATGCACGCAGAACAACAAATCCACTTGATTCGATTACATAAATTCAAACTTTTTTTTGAGGTGATGGGGAAAATTGTATTCACGTCGTTTTCTTCAAAAAGGATACCAGCACCATGGTTTCGACGCCTTCTTCTTCTTTCTGCCCATTTCTAATGCAATAAAACGATTTAAATCTAACTTAAAACGTTACACGACACTACGCCGCTGATTTTCGAAGGTTTTTGATTGAATTAAAGACAAGTTTAATGTCGGAAAAATTGCGCGTTTATGAACTTCAGGTCGGACTACAGATTCGCCAACTTGGTACAAAAGCAAAATGGCTGATTTTGGTGGTTTTGACATATTGTGATGAAAATTTGATGACATGAGCTGAATGGGGATGTGTGATACGTGACAGCTGTGGTAATGCCATAGTGGACATCAAACTCGATTGTGAATTGACGAAAGTGAATGGGACGTTTGTAATTGGGGGAAAACCCAAATATGGACGTATGATACATAAAGGTCTGTTCGCGTACCTGAGTCTATTATAATAGGTCTGTTCCCGTACTACGATTAATTGCAATTAATTGCAATGAAGCGTACTAAAACGGAGTAAAAAAATCTGTTTTAGTACGCTTCATTGCAATTAATTGCAATTAATCGTAGTACGAGAACAGACCTATTATATTCATATCATTGATAAAGACACGAAATGAAAACATGTGTCAAACCGCCCGATTGAAATTTTAATTGATTACTTTTGGCCATAGGCGGGGAAAGCTTGATCGCGGGTAGGGTGGTAAAGTTTGGCTAACCATATGATTTGACGCTATTAAAAAATTATTCTAACGATGAAAAGCGGTGTAAATGAACGATTTAAAGTAGCACAAGCAAACTTTGAAATTATTTTGAGTTTGACTTGAGCTACTAATTAGGAATACTACGTGCAGATTATCATGTTAAATGATCCATATGCGTCGTTTGTATGTATTTCATGTCTAGATGTTTTATGTTACGTTAGTGGGCAAACTGATTGGTTGAAATTAAATTAACAAATGTTTTGATCGTGAAAATTTATTGTAATTCACAAATCAAAATAATATTCAGTTTGATCTCAGATACTTGTACGCTACTTCGACATTTAGGAGTGCATGATTTTAATTCGAAGGGAGTTTAAGATTTGATTATTGTGTTGCACGCAAATTTACTTTTTCAGATTGGTATTTATTATACTGTCTATAAATGGCAACAGGCTCTTGTCCTTTCCATGTTGAACATTACAAGAACTGAAGGCATTTTTTATTTGCCATGAGTCCGTAAGGCACTAAAAAGTTTACCGTTTAGTCGGTTGGTTTTAACTGAATTTATGCCCTACGTTAGTGTTGGCCATTGACACATGTAAACATGGATTTACATATAATGGGAATGTTGCAAACTTTGAAGAGCGTCTACACATGAGTCTATACGTCCAATCCGATTTTTTTTAGAAGGTTGAAGTAATGTGGAAGAGGGCGGGTATGTTGATTTGTACTTGCATTTCACTCCTGCCTTATAATAACCGGGTTTGACCATGGCCTTCATATAAAAGGACTATCGCGACTTGCAATCTGATAGGTATTAAGCTACTTTTTAAAATTGTGTAGTCCTCTCGGGATTAAGATTTGTTGGCAATTGCACGATGACAATGGTTTGACATTTCTTAAACAATTCATAATGTGAATGGTGCTGTTCGGTTAAATCAGGGAATAGAGTCTACTTTCTCATGTCCCGGAGACTGCTTTCGAAGTTTTTGTCGCGTAAAAGATATTTCGGATAATTGTCGTGAAAGTGATGTGTTTATTTTGTTATTTACGCCAGATCTTTACAATTTGGAATACCTGCCACCTACTCTCGGCAGTGTGAATTGTAAACAATTGCCGATTGTGTTTGATAGGGTTTTTTCTACTTTAAACATCTTCAAATTATGATAATCTGCAAATTATTATATACAAACGATATTTCGGATAAATGTCCCGATGAATTGAGGTCTGATGTTAAATACTTTGTATCTAAATTGCTTCTTAAAGATCCCAAAAAACATCGATTAACATGACATATGAGTTTCCTCATTTCTCCTGTAGGTGGATCTCGTGCATTTCTTTATAACCGTAAAAAACATCACTGTGTGGACTGGTTGGGAAAAGTAGCTTAGGTCCGCCATCTTGTACGTTAATCGCTTTTGCGATAGGTCTTTTATATGAGGGCAATGGTTTGACAAAAGGATGCCTGGACTCATGTGTAAACTCTCCTTTGACTTTTAAGAGGATTTCAAACATGAGTCCATGCGATTAAACTGGTTTTTAGAAGCCTTTTAAATAACTGCCTTTGAAAATACCGGTTTGATCGCATGGACGCATGTGTAAACTCAACCTTAATGCTAAAATAAAAAAACCTTGTATAACGCAGGCAATTCAGAAAAAAATATCTTTTTTTGCACTATTTGCGACTGCTCATAAACGAATATTTACGAACATTTTTCTCTCTATCAACCACGACAAAAAGCAATTTATGTCTATTCAGGAAGCACATCCAATCGCATTAAATAACAATTTTAAATTCATTAATTCACTATTCACGTGAAATACGTGGTATTAATAGTAACATTTGTGCATTTGCATCAAAAAAGTTGCCCTTCAATTTTACAATATTTCACGCCGCCATCGTCGTACAAACACATTTCAACCTCTCATATCTGCAGTGTATTACTTTTAATACACTTTTACCAATTTCGCACCTAATTAATTTTGTCATTGTGGTTTGAACTTTCGTGAAGAAAACATATTTAAAGCATGAGTGCCGCGTACAAGAAGCGTCTTGAAATGGTGTTTTTAGTTACTCATCGCAAAGGTCCTAAAATGAGTATAAAAGAGACAGCAAAATATACGAAAACTAGTGTTTCGTTTGTGAAGAAGTGGATAAAGAAGTATAAAGAATGTAGGAATGTGGATGATGAGCCAGGTAAAGGCTGTACTAGAGGTACTTTGACAAGGGTTGATAAAGCGATTTGTGAACCCAACGCTTAGTCTGAGGCAGCCCAGAGCAAAACTTCCTAGAAAAAGTGTTCAAGTCTCAATCTGGCATGAGAATCCGAAGTACGAAACCTAATCCCCTACTGACAGTAACACAAGTAGAAAAACGGCTGAGTTGGGCAAAAGAAAATTTGCCACGTGATTGGAGCAACGTAATATTAACCGATAAATTATCTTTTTTTATGTACAACTACTGATGGAAGGCTTGGACAAAAAATGGAGAAACATATTTGCAGCGTACAGTTAAACGTCCAGCAAAGGCGCATGTTTATGGCTGCTTCTCAGAAAAGGGGTTCGGAGAGTCGATTACTTTCACTAGAAACTTGGATGCACAATTCATGCTCACTTTGTATCAAAAAGGACTACTGAAGTCTGCAAAGAAATTACATGGAATTGAAAAAAATGATTGGATTCTTCAAGAGGACAGTGATCCCAAGCATCGAAATCGCCTATGCACATCTTGCAAGGAGGAAAATGGGATACAAACTTTGGATTGGAAATCACAGAGTCCAGATGCGAATTCCATTGAAAATGTGTGGTCGCTGATGTAGCTTAAACTAAAAGGGGAAAAATATTCAGTATACGGCAACTTATACTCACCTAGAAATATATTTAGCGACATCTTAGTGTGGATTGTGTTCAAAAATTAAGTCAAAGTTGTCGCAGGACATGCGAAGCAATTATAAATAATATAGGCGATTGAGATAATTTGCGAAACTTTTAATAATGTATATTTTAAGATAATTAATTTAAGATATATAGAAAAAAAATAATTATTGGATGTTTAATGCTCTTTTTAAGACACATTTTTGTGTAACATACTGCATGTAAATAAAGCATCCATTGAAGGAGTAGGAGCTTTTTTTACTCACGGGAATGATGACCATAGTAGGTATTCAAATAGTAATCATAAAGGAATTTAATGTGAAAGGCTAGCCATTCACGGGTGGGTTCAATATTCTTGCTATAGCAGCTAATAGCTGCTCGGGCTGTCCAATGCATTGATAGTCCAATGTCACGAAATGGCTACTTTCCCATGCTTGCTATTTGACAGTCGGGCTGTCCAAGATTCTTGAATTGCTGCTATCTGCTGCTCCCAGTCTAGAGGATAGCAAGAAAGTATCTAAGGCAAAATGGACGTGCGTACACAGCTGACATATTGGTCAAACGTCACTTTAGATTGGAAATGGAAATGAAAAGTAGTTTTCGCGCTTTGGTGACAAAGAAGATGAACAATAAATTTGAGCATAGTACTATCATTCTCTAAATACGAGCTTTGAAATACTTCAACTCAACTTGAGTTTTCAGTAGTCTTTTATCTTGAGTTTTTAGAAGGCGCATGTGAAGTGTGAAAAGCCGGGTACGCTGATTCGTGTACCATCAAATTTTTCACGTTTCTTTTTCACTCTTTCTCACGGATTTTGCGTCAAAAGCCGGGAATAAGTGAAACGTTTTGAATATGTTAGGAAAATGTTAATGGTTTCTGCAGCTGTATGCTGAAAACTTGGCAATTTCATACAATTTCCAAAGTGCTAGGCAAGTGTTGAGCTGATCCACGTAATTACAAAGGTTAAAGTTAACAAAAACTGAAAAAGAAATTGTTACTTAGTTGTGCTATGTAAAAGCCGCCCTACGTAGCAGCTCTTGGCTGTCCAATATGCATAGCTGCTTCATCTAGCTACTGCAAATTTTGACACTTGCTAAAGTGGTGCTATGCTATGCTTTTGGAGCATGCACATTGAACACACCCCAAATAAACTGCATTCTTCTGTTTTGTACTCTGAAAGCAAATTTCAAATGTAAATTGTGGAATACAGTTATTATTCTATAATTATTTATTTCAAACAGTGTTTTTGGTAGTTAGTAGAAAATTCAATGAGAAAATTTGATAAAATGTCATTTTAGATCATGCTCATTGATTAAACGGAAAGGATGATACAAAATTTATGTTGGAAGTTTGACCTTTAGTAGGGCGGAGCTGAGGTATCAGGCTAAAAAACTCATGTTAACGTTATTTAGAAATAGAAAATGAATTGTGGACTCAATTAAGAATCTTAGACGTAACTGGAAAATGAGCAGTTGCTATATATTGATTGAACTTCTTTCAAAGATAATTTAAGATAAGAATTTCCGCAAATGCTGTCCCTTTGGGACAGCATTTCAAAGATAATTTAATTTTCTTTCAAAGATAATTTAAGATAAGAATTTCCGCAAATGCTGTCCCTTTGGGATACAATTTTGAGTACTTTGTGTGGAATACATCAATTTAATCAGATCGTAAATCTGAGAGAATATCCAAGAAAACAGCTTTTTCCCTTTTAAGTTGTAGACATTTCCTATTGAATGTACTCAGTAGTTCAGCCCATTCAGAAAAATCATAAGTAAGCATGAATGAATGAATCGGTGGACTGAGCCCCTAGCACTCCAACCTCCTGGGTCTATTGTGCCTTCTCAGCCCGCTGTCTCGTAGGATAGACAAACTAATTATGAACGTTGATAAGTCCCTCGGCGGGACTTTTCCAATTTCTCAGACGGAAGGAAAAGCCGAGGAAAGCTAGTGTTGGACAATGTACTAGAAGATGCTCTATACTCTCTGTCTCACGCTTTGGTCTATCCTTGACATACTTTTTGCAAGGAAAATGACCCGTTAAGGGTTCACAGAGCCCAAGCACGAAGTGTGCAGTGGCGGCTCGTGCTTGTTGAGATTGGGTGGGCCCAGTTTTTTATTGTTATCCGAACAAATTTTCGTTGATTTCGTTGTATGCTGGTCAGTTTTTTGAAATAAATAAAATTTAGTGTTTTGATCGCTATTTATATAACACCTATATGCACTTCTTTCAATCGATTCAACCATTCTTTTTGGCCCAGTTAATTATCTACTACGTTTACGCAGTAGATAGACTTCCGAGAAATATTCAATTTCAATGCTCCTCAGTATAAAATATATGAAATTAAAACACTTGTTTCAAGTGGTTTAATATATACATGCAAAATATTCTACATCAAATTTAACATTTTTCAAACGTATTTGAAAATAAAGATTAAAGCGTGATGCACTATTTAATTTACTACATATGCTTGTAAATTATTTGGTTACGTCTACTCTTTGATGAAGCAAAGAGATCAATTATTTGGTTGTGAAATTTGAAATTGTAACCTTCTCGCAAAACTTTAACTAAATCCCTTTCAATTTCCATTGTACTTAAATCGGAAAGCCTTGTCTGACAAATTGAATTCCGTAAAAAGGTTTTAACTCTCTTAAGAGCTGAAAAACTTCGTTCAACTGAAGTGGAAGAAGATGCCAGTGAAGCAACTTGACTTAGCAATTTATAAATATCCAATACTTCCGTTTGTAGCTTATTATCAGATATAAAAATGAAAAGGTCCGATAAACTCTGCGTGATTCCAAATTTGTTATGATCAGATTACTACCCACAAAGTTCGTTTCCTTGCTTAATTTTTTCAAACATTTAGGGGTAGCTGTTGGTAAGAGAGTCTAGTAGATTTTTAAGAAAAGCCTTCGCAAATGGTTTGAGATTACTACTATTAATGAAACTGATTAAATCTATTTTTTTCATATCCAAAAGGTTTAGTTAGATTAGTCTAAATTTAACGCATGAAGTCTTTTAAAATAAGTTTTCGGATCTGAAATGCTACCGTAATCTATTTTACATCTTTTAACAGGTTGCCCAAAATTACTGCAAACATCGTAAAAATTTTTTTTCAAAATATGTATCGTCTGCTCTATATGATTTTAATGTTAGTAGTAAGTTACTGATTCGCTCTTTACAATAATTAATATCTGCACTTAACTTTACAATAATTAATATTTCAAATAGAACACCTGTTTGTTGACACATAAGGTTGATAGTTTTTAGCAAAAATAAAAACGAGAAGACCGACAAAATATGCCTGAAGCCCACAGACTCTTTAATCGTTTCTCTATCTCGGACAAAGGCTGCATCATTTAAAAATATTTCGAAGACCTCCAGCAACTCATTTGTACTATTTGAAAGAACTTAAATTATTCGAGACTTATAGTTCCATCGTGTATTGCTGCAATCAGGTAGCCACCTACGATTAACTTTATCAACTACACTAGTTAGCTTCGTCGAGTTGGAAAAAAATGCTAATAACCCATTCAAATTCACGAAAAAGATGCGGCATTCTTTTATTTTGCAAGTCCCCGATATCACAAAAGCCCCATCATAGGTTTGTCCCACTAATATGCTGGCAATATCGAAATGCTTAAATGTTTAGTTAGTAAATTATAGAAATTTCCAGCTTTTTTGCCTTGACTTACATAAAAAAAACCATGAATCTCTCTACTGTAATGCCTTGTTCTGAAACGTATCAAAAAATCACTGATAGTTGAGACAAACACTTGGTGTCAGTGGACTCATCGATTTGTCAGGAATAACAGGGAGCGTTATGAATCTCAGCAAGTATAAAGCTTTTTAATGTAGTACAAATATAAAGTTGATTACTAATGATGATATCGTTTTGAATAGTTTTAACGGTACCACTGAAAACGGAAGACTCATCCAGAAAAAGTTTAAATCGTGTAAGTGTTTAGCGCTTTGCTTATATTAACGTTCTCTGTGCCGTCTTCACTTTACTATTTTCTTTCCTACGCATGCATGATACAAGCAAGCCCCAAGCCAAAAGCAAGCCCCAAGTCCCAAGCAAGCACCGAATCACATAATTTTCTGATGGAGTCATTTTCCATCTCATTGAATGAAAAAACAGAGACTTTCAGACCTCCACATAATTTTTGAAACCGTAATAAGAAACCCTGATTGTATTTAGTCTTTCTAACGCCATCTGCAAGAGCTGTTGTTGAAGAATTTGGAAAATCTGTTAGCACAGTTTATGGATTAAATTTATGCTAGCTAATTTATTTCCATTTTATTAAAGAGTTGTCTTTTTTTCATTTTATATGAAAGATGAGAGGTGCGTTTTTCTTCTTGGAATTTTTACACTTTGCATTTTACACCCAGGATCTAACCTAACCTTTGTTTCAAATTTATCCTGAGAAGACAAATAAGCATTTCATGCTTCAAATCCAGAAATTAATTTTCTTTTTGGGATATATTTCAAAAACAATCATGCAATAGGTGAATTTGCATACCTATTTGCTAATTTTTCACATCAGAAAAATTTGCATCTTTTGGATACATGCAGGTGTACATAGATTTGTCTTCCGCCACATTATTCTTCTTTTGATTTTCAGTACAATATTAACACACGTCGCATTACATTTTTTTCATAATATTTTTCACAAAAATACTCCCATTAATGAAATCTACTATGATCTAACTAAGCTCATTTATAGTTTATAATTTGACAAAAAAATGCTGAAAAAATACCACAAACAATTTTTCATTCATAAACCGAACTCTCCTGGTGACGCACGCACAAGCATAGAGCTGAGAGACTTGCGCACGTCATGATGTAGTTCTTTGATTCAAGCTACGCATGTAAACGCATGATGGGCTGGCCCAATATGCAACATAGATTTGGACGCGATTGCACACGTCAATTTTTCGTAGATGAAGAGCCGGCCCAATATACAAAATCAATTTTGTTGCGATTGAAAGCGTCAATGCTCATAGATCGCAGCTTTGACTGATAACAACGCATAGTGGGCCAGTGATGCTTGGGCCCACCGAGCCACATTGATGAACAGAAATCGATAAACACACAAACGTGAACTTATACCTTCGCTTATACTTATGTTTGTAGCATAGTGTAGATCATTGTATCATGGTGTAGATGATGTAGAAGAATTATGAATGGGCTAGTGATTAGCGAATCCAATCCCGGGATCCCGGATCCCGGGATCCCGGGATCCCGGCTTATTTCTGGTCCCGAAAATCCCGGGATTGATGAGTTCTAATCCCGGGATTTTCGGGATCAGAAATTGGCTGGGATTTCGGGGCTGGGAGTCAAGCATTATCGGCAATCAAGTTACAGCAAGACTCGAAAAGTGCAAATAGAATCCATATTTATGAGAAAACAATTAGCTCACATCATAATGCGTAAAGAATAGAGCAAAACAAACTGATGTAACAGTTAACAAGAGAATACAAAGGGGTTTGTAAATAAATAAGTATGGACTGTTTTGCATTTAGTGCATTCGTTGCATCGAATGATTTGAGGAAATTAATACTAGCGAATGCATACACAGATTCACCAAAATCCTTAACAACAATCAAAAAAAGGTTGTTGGCTATGCAAGCAGGATAAAGAAAATAATAAAAAATAAGATATAACAGGCTAGTATCTCAGGTGAACGGTTCAGTTTGATGTTTGATGAATGGACCTTGACTGCAAATAGGCGCTATATAAATATAAACAACTAGTTAGTAAATTCTTGCTGGAGCTTAGTGCGAGTAAGAATATCAATGACAGCTGGAAACTACCTAGATATGAGTTTACTGTTTCTCTAGGAAAAGACATTGTTACCATCGTAACTGATGGGTCAAACGAAATGCGAAAAGTAGGCAGACTAGTTGGTACAGAGCAACATATTTGTTTGACGCATAGCATCCACTTGGCAGTTTGCGATGTTCGCTATAATATGAGGTCCATTCCAGATTAAAGAGTTGATGAAGCAGCCGATAGTCTGAACGACGACCACAAAGATTTGGATGGTCCTGAATCAGCTAACTACGTTGAAACCGGTCGCCTGCAAGACACGCTAGATCAGACGATGGACATCAGCGCATGCATAAAGAAAGTTCGTTAGGTAGTATTATATTTTAAAAAAGCTCCAACGAAAAATAATAACGATCTTTAAAACTATGTCGGATCCGATCAAGGCATTTAACTGTCTCCTTTAAATGGATTGTAAAACAAGATGAAATAGTCTCTTGACAATGCTCGAATAGTTTCCCATTTTGAAAAATAGTATACATTAATAGGCCTGCAATATTCAGAGCAATTAGAAGCAACAGAGTTTGATTCGATTCAGAAAATTATTGAAGTTTTACTCCCTGTGAAATTGGCTGTGACGGCCTTTAGTCGCAGACTTGCAAATTTATGCACTGCTAATACTTCATCAATATTTGTATCTAGGCTGTTAGGAGAAAAACGGTCTATTCTTCTGAATGCTATGAAAATTGCAATATTGGACCGAATAAAAGAGCGTCCATGTACTGAGCTATCTGGTTAGCTAAGCTATCTCCAGAATCTACACTGTGCCAGCGAAAATTTACCAAGGGAAATAGAATCTCTATTTTGGAAACCAAGCAACGCAAATATTAAAAAAAAATACTTCAATGATCTAGATGCTGAACCCTATGCTTGGAGCCAAAGAAATGAAGAGAACCCAGTAGATAACCATATTGAAGAACAAGGTAGTCGTCAATTAACGCTACAAGAAGAGCTGCAAAAGTATGAAAATAATCAATCATGAAATGCCGCCAGAAACTAATCTAATTAAAACCATTGCAAAAGAAATGAATCTTTTCGAAAGTGGTGGCACTTGCATAGTTCGGAGTAGGCGTACCAATATTTCTCGACCGTTTTCGCGGCGTCCAAAATCGGGAATAAATTTAGAAGCAGGCTTGGAGACGATACCTTAGATGCTTTGCTATTGCTTCAATGTTACTTCCGAAAAACCCAATGAACTTTGGCCGAATTTTTTATATGTTACCTTATTATGTATCTCAATTCTAAGAGTTGTGTTTTGTTGTTGTGGTTTTTGGTCGTGATTTTTTGTTGTTATTTGTAATAGATGTAATTTTTAATATCTGTCTTCATACTGTCAACGTTTTGGATACTTAAAATTATTGTTTTTATTTGCATCAATAATATAAATTAGTAATAATGCAATTTTTTATCCAGTTTTGAGCTTACTTATTGTTGTAGTTTTGAAATGATGGCAAATTATATAATCTGTTTACTAGAAACTTGACTTATTTTGTTGTGTTGTATTTTGAATTTCAAAACCCGGGATCCCGGGATCCCGGGATTTGAGATTTTATAATCCCGTAATCCCGGGATTGAAAATATGGTTCGGGATTGGAATCCCTACTAGTGATGCGTCTGCCCGTCGTGGCGTGTATGGGACTGAGAAGAGGAATATACATTTATGTGTACAAGAAGCAGGTGTATATTGTATCGTATAGTTAATGCTTGTAGCTTATTGTAGTAATTGTTTTATGTGTATGAAAATATGTTGATACATTGCGCGATGGACATTCAATGTATGTATGGCACTATGTGATTTTACGTCATTGCATGGTATGAATGAATGATATAAATATGTGCTGTTGCTGGATTAAAATTATAGAAGGATTTATTATGTTAAACGTATATGAATTAATATGTAAATGATGACTCAAACTTTTATTTAAAATTATTATTTATGTGTTTTAGAGGGTGGGCCCGGCCCACTTTGCCCACTGTGACGAGCCGCCACTGGAAGTGTGACCAATTTAGTATGGGCTTAGTTTCAGCTTTATCTTTGCCTCTGTGCATCTCATGGCCAAGGATCCATATCAGTTCGAAGCTGTTTTGCACCCCTATTTCATTTAGGCCCTCTCTCACCTCTAAGAGTATAGTTGAGTTAAGTTCTGTTGAACATGACACTCAATGATTTACGAAAAGCAGGGAAGGATCAAGATAGGATCAAGAAAGGACGATAATATGGGGCGAGGTTGGTCTCACCAGATTTGAAAATAATGAAAACGCTTGACAGCTCCCAGGAAGAAGGAAGCTGACGAGGCCAGAGAGTAATATTAAATAAAATTAACAAGGGGACACATAAGTAAGATGGGAGATTTTGCAGCAAAAGGTTAGTAATGCCATCAGGGTCAGGAAAGCTATTGGAACTAAGAGAATATTCAACGGACTCAGCTCCAAGGATATTAGTCGTGAGTGAAGAGAGAAACGGAGGGAAACTGAAAAAACCTCACAAGAAAAGGGAATAAACCAAGCAGAGCATACTGAGCAGAAAACAGTGTGAAGAGATCGCAAACATTCTAAGAATGAGCAACCGTAGTGTTATTAAATGTTACAGAGTCAGGTACAGTAGAGGAGGCTTTTAAAAACTGAAATCAGAAATACACATTTTTAGGGTCGTTCGAGACCAGAAAAGACTCAATATGCGATAAATAATTGCAGACGGCCAGTCTTGTTTTTTCTGGGCAACAACTTGTAAACGAGAGAAATCAGAATAGTCTTGGTCTAAATGATAGCTCAAAAATTTTGTTCGTGCAGTAGTGCAGTATTTTTACTATCAAGAGCGCGTTTAGAGCATCATTACGCTTATGCGGTCGCAAGGTGCTTGAGGCAGTCTTACTGCTTACTACCACTGTGGCATGATGGAAATTTGCTTGAAAACCCCTCCATTTGAATCTTTATTTGATTGGGAACCTCTTGAATCTTATGTTGAAAGCATAACGGTTCCACTGCACTCCATACTGGTGGCTTGAGTGACAACCGAACCTGATACATCTAACCCCTCGTTTTTAGGCGTAAACTTAACTTGTACAAACAGGAAGCTAACGTTCATATCAATTATTCTGTAGACTTGAATTCACTCTATTTTCTCTGAATAAAGTTTTCTAGGACTTGATATTAAGTTTCTTTTTTTGGCATTCTACCAACGCCAGGAACTTATCCATTATCAGGTCCGCTGAGTGAGAGGGATCAGGGATTCCTCCGCAGCCCACAGGTTAGCTCTTTCCTGCTTTTCCTTATTAGTTTCTGAAACCAGTAGTACGACTGCCCTTTAACGGGTCTCTTCTTTGGACATGCTGCTTTCCATATGGAGCGTCATTAGCTTTTTGGCTACACTACTCATGCTCTTCAATTTCAAAGCATCCTTCAGGAGCTTTTCTGAAGGCATATCGACCACCACCATGTTTCGGGAGAGCTCCTCTGCAATTTTGCTCATAGATCTGCCACCAGAGGTAGAGGTAAAGGCTTCGCGGGCCTCTGTTACCTTATTTTCTCCCGGTTCTCTTTTTACCAAATGGAGGCTCTTCATTTTTGCCTTCTCTGCCGTTTGTTTATGGTGTGAAGCTATGTTTTGCTTTTCTCCATTTTGCCTACCTCTGGTCTAGGTTTGGCATCTGACTGGTTTCTTAATTCGATAGCTGATCAACTGAGAAGTACTGGGGCTTCATTGTTTGAAGGGCTTGGGGCCTTTGGGTCTCGGGTCTTGAAGGCAGCCCCCACATTTAATTGCTTATTTTTATTCAGAATTATGGCTCAATTATTGTGAGAACTTATAAAGACCAGCCATATTATCCTCTGTATTCTAACCTAGGCATAAAATTAGACGAACTCATATATTCCGTGTTATTCCACCTATTCGGCTGACAGCCGGCGGCATATTAAATAAACAGAAATGTAAACTTTCTCCCGCATAATATATTCAAATAGCTCACTTATTACCAAGCGAGGCAAAAATGTTACTATTTTCATTTTCATTCCATTGTAATTTGTTTGTCGCTGTAGGCACCTGGTAGAAGGTCAAGTACTTAATCCTCACACCCGCGTCATCATCCATTCAGTCCATTGACGATATAACGGCGCCAGCGACCGATACTCGCAATGACGATGGGAAAACATTGGAAAGTCCAAAAATGTAATCAACACTTCTCACCGACCATCCTCATATTCGATAATGATTTATGAAAGTGGTGATACCGTTAACTTCGCATCGAATTGCCGATCCAGCAGCACGTGAAAATGCCCAGTATTGTTTATCGCATCATCGTCGTCGTAATCTTAGTCGTCATTGAAGGTGAGAATCATGTTTAGGTGAAATTCGATCCATGCCAAGGGCAAGAGAGTTAAATAGTCTGACAAAACTGCTGTATCTTCGACGCATGTGGGTTAAAAGGAAGAATTGAGATTCGACTTGATTTTTCGAGATCAATCTACAGGTGTTGTCTCGTAGAATCTGTTTCAGATTAATTTTTTCGTCAGAGTGTTTGGTGTGGGGTGGTTTAATGCACGTGACCTACGAAATTGAGTAGTGACAGGCTGACATTATATTTTCGTAATGACGTAAATATATTTTTATGACACCTCATGAATGTAGAAAAGATGCAAAAACAATCACGTGATTAGCTTTTTTTTCGCGTCAACATACAAATGAAGAAGAATTGATGCAGATAAGTTCAAGGAAATTGAGGGAAACACATTGGCAAGAAATTTGAGTCAAGTTCGTTGTATTTTGAAGGAAACTGGGATAAAGTTCCAGGTCGTATTAAGGGAATATAATGGAAAGAAGTCAAGCGCATCAGAACCGCTAGAAAACTAGTTTTCGACGAAATTATCTTTGAGGGACTTAATACACTTCTTTGTAGTATCATATCACCCATTTCTTACTCAAAGAAACAAATATCATTTTCTGACAGCATTTCCTAGAACACAAATGATGAAAATGTTCAGTGCTGGCAACATTTGTCCAACACAGCAGCAATAAGTCTACCATAACAAGCTCGTGTTCAATCAACATATCCTTTGAATTTTGTTTTCATCCAAGGATATCATCGAAAGTTTCAGCGATTAAACTATGTCTGGGGCTGCCATCCGAAAAATTTACAAAACTCAGAAAATTTAAATATCGGTTGCTTATTTTATTGTAAATGTTTTGCTTATGAATACAAAATGGAAGCATCTGTTGGTGCAATATTTACGAAATGGTCTGGTGTTAGCAATCATGCACCATAGCTGCTTCACGTTGAGTTAAATCCACCCTGTGAATTTCGTTTCGATTGAATGGCTGCACTGGAAGTTATAGGAGTGAATAGAATTTTATTGTAACCATCCTAAAACTTTTCAAATTTTCGAAACCTAAATATTTGTTGTTAATTGCTATTGCAGAATCATTCCAATTTGGAAATTTTATGACAACATCGCTCGATAAAGAAATGTTAATAAATTACGAAATTCATCATAGCTGGCAACCCTTTTATGATTTTTCAAAGAAATTCCTACAGAATTAAAAATACAATAGGATCCACTTATCATATGAATTTCGTTTTGATTTCGTTACTGCATCGGAAGCTATAGGGGAAAAACCTTTATTTTGCTGAGCAAATTTACAACATTTAGGAGACAAAAATTGCCATAGCTGGCAACCTTGTACAATTTTTTCAACCAAATTTCTACAAAATCTATTTTAAAGTAAGGTTCATCTACTGCGTGAATATTGTTAAAATCTGGTGGCTAAATCGGAAGCTACAGGCCAAAAACAATTTTTTTTTCTCAACAACTTTTCAAAATGGCACCACTGCCACAGAATTGCCCGTATTTCAAAAAAACTTCTATCAAACCTGGTCCTAGCTAGTTCCAACATGTCCTGTAAATTTCGTATTGATCGTATTATCCGATCGTCAGTTCTCGTGAACATAAGTTTTGAGTGCTGAAAATAGAGGTCATTTGATCATGGGCTGCCGTTCTTGTTTACCGTGGAATTTTGAAAATTTTTATTTGACTTGGTGGACAAAAGCTCAAATTTATCAATAATTTGAATTCATTTTCAAAAATCATAAAATTTTCAGGCGGGTCGATGATTTGATGACAGAATTGCCCGCACAGTCTTGAAAGTCCATGTGTGTCAGATCTTAGTCTACATCAATACGCTCTGCAAATTTCACGATGAACCATTGTTTTTCTTAAAAGTTATGACAAATCGAAATTTGAAAAAAAATCCTTGCCTACTTTTAGGCACTCAGCGCCTACACAAGGCTCAAAATTTCCAATTCTTTATCATAGGCAAGCTTAAAGCATAATAAGTTTTCATTCCCAATACTTTTTTTTAACAAAAATTTACACTGCTTGGAAATATAGGAGTACCTGAAAATTCACCAAAACGCCCGCCGCCACCAAAAAATTAAAGATATCTGAATTTCAGCATGTCATGGACCTACCTACTAGATACATCTATGTCCTCCGAAAATTTCAGCTCAATCGGATCGGCTACTCCAGAGATTATCTCCCTTAATCATTTTGCTGATATATATATATATATATATATATATATATATATATATATATATATATATAAATATATATATATATATATATATATATATATATATATATATATATATATATATATATATATATATATATATATATATATATATATATATATATATATATATATATATATGTATATATACACATATATATATACACATATATATATATATATATATATATATATATATATATATATATATATATATATATATATATATATATATATATATAAAATTTCAGCTCAATCGGATCGGCCACTCCAGAGATTATCTCCCTTAATCATTTTGCTGATATATATATATATATATATATATATATACACATATATTGCTCCTAGCTTGAGTAGCCTAGTGGGTAGAGCACTGGCTTCTTGTGTGTGGGGTCCCTGGTTCGAATCCAGGTTCGGACGAGGGTCTGCGCACCAAGCTTTGAGTTCACCTAGCTCTGATTAGGTACCTGATTTAAATCAGGGGTAAAGTGAGTCGTGGAACTAATCACTCCACACTCGTATTCACAATGATTAAATAAATTGTAATGAAGCTCTCTACCAGCTTCAACCCCAAGGGTTGTCGTGGGATTGCTTTACTTTACTTTACACACACATATATATATATATATATATATATATATATATATATATATATATATATATATATATATATATATATATATATATATATATATATATATATATATATATATACATGCTCAAAAAAGTCTGCGTACACTTGTTGGTGAAAAAAAAATATTTTAAAATAAAGAACGTTTCCAATTGCTAATGACTAAGAATTTTAGTTTATTGCTTTCAGCTAACACTATTGTAACTAAGGATATAACTCATCACAGATTCGTTGATGTTTATATTAAAAAAAAAAGTTTGTGCACAAGCCCATCAAAATGCATCCAAAAAAGTTTGCGTACACCTGAAATAATTTAATATTCTAATTAGAATTCACCTTGATTAGCTTATCCGATTAATCACCTTAATAGCTTGTTGCAAACCCTTACCTATAAATTACCTCTTTTAGCCTATTTTGCATGGAGTGAACTAACTTTGTAGTTTCTTCGGCCGTTATACTGTTCCACTCCTTAAATATAACATTTTTAAGTGATTCTTTGCTTGTAATTTGATTGTGGTGCACAATAATTTTGGGACATTATAGACCAACCAAAGCTTATTTATGCGAGCAGTATGTTTGGGGTCATTATCGTGCTGGAAGTAAAATGCATTCCCTAGCCTTAATTTCTCAGCACTTTGCTTGAGATTGTTCTTTAAGATATTCAGATATCCATACTTCTCCATCGTCGACTCTATAAAAGTTAGTTGTCCCACTCCGCTACCAGCCATACACCCCCAAACCATCACACCACCGCCACCATGTTTTACAGTGGGAATCAAATTTGTATTATTCAATGCAGTCGAACGTTTTCTCCACACTAATTTGCGTCCTTTTATCCCAAATATACAAAATTTACTTTCGTCTGAAAAAAGAACCCTTTCTCAGAATTTCTTTGGCATGTTGACGTAAGTTTTCGCAAAATTGATTCTCTTTAGACGATTTTTTGCTTATAAGAATGGCTTTTTACGTGCTACTCGACCATGGTAACCACGTTTCCTGATAATTGTGCGAACTGTTTTCTCGCATATCGTTTTTTTTTTTGGTATTTCTCTTTAGTTTCTTGAGCATGTTGGAAGGCCGTTAGCCGGGGATTTTTTTTCACAGAATTAATAATATTTTGACGTTCACGTACAGTAAGTTTAGGTGAACGTCCTGATCGATGCCTAGAAATAAAAAAACCGGTTGTATTGTAATTAGTAACAACCTTTTATATTGAGGAATGCGTTCTTCCAACTAAATTCGCAATTTCAGGAAAACTTTTTCCCTTTTCACGCAGATATAGTATCAATTTCTGTTCACTAACACTTATTTCCTTATTTAGAGCTTCCATTGGAAAATATAGTCTTTAATTCACACAATATTGTCACAAACTTTACCAATCAAACCACTACGTGTATAGATACAAAAATTTTCGCACTGCAACTGTAAATCCCCAAGCAGTGTGATGTGTTTTGGGGCGGATTAGAGACTTAAAAATTAAAATCACCATAACTTCTATAATTCTAAAATTTTTTTTATCAAAGCTGCATTTATGCATGTCTAGCAGTGTACCCCTTCTTATCAAAGTATTTTATTCAAGGGTACTTTATTGACTCATGGGCTTTTGTCATGATTTAGATATTACTAGTAAGGTGTACGTAGACTTTTTTGAGTATGTATATATATATATATATATATATATATATATATATATATATATATATATATATATATATATAGATATATATATAAATAAATATAAATACATATATATAATTATATATATATATATATATATATATATATATATATATATATATATATATATATATATATATGACGAATTTTCGGCGAAGTGAGTTTAATACAAATTTTCTTCGAAAATTAGTAAAAATATTTTTATATGGTTGAAAGGTGGAAAATATGTATGGAGATAAAGCTTCTGAACATAGAAAAATTGATCAACCATCGATCGAATAGCATTCAGTTTACCGAAAGATTTGAACACCTATTCTGTTGTAGCATTAAACAATCACCAAGCAGCACCCACATTTTATCATAAATAAAACATTACAATCCTCCACTGCAGAGCTCCAGCTATCAAATTTTATAGCACTGCTTAAATGGGAATCCCAATAATCGAACAAGCTATTATAATCAATTTCCCTTCGAGTAAACTTTGTAAGCAGCCATTCAACATCCTCAAACCACACAATTTTGCACTTCATGATTACATGACCGTATTATTAGCCAACTACTAGCTGATAAAAATAATCATACCTAACTATATATAATTTATGGCTCTACTAGCGTACAAGCATAAATTCACCTGTTCTTTTTAATACCAATGATTCTGGCTTAATGTTGGAATTTGTTCACGGATTACCGGCTACGTAACTGACTGACTGGCACCGTCATTAAATTTCAAGTTAATTACGCACGTTAATAATTCGTTGTAGTTGTCGGAAAACGCTGTACAATGTCATGATGATTCATGAGAGCATGAAGCTGGTGAAGGATATATGGGCCATCGGGGTTCCGAGAACAAGATTATGAATCCAACGTTAGAAAAATTAAAGACCATTCAATTTGCATGCAGGCCATTTGGCGTAGGTAGCATCCCATGGTCGAAAACAGTGGTCAAGCAAAAAAAAATAGAGTTTCATTCAGACTTACTCTTGAACTGCTTAGCTTTCGAGTATGTACATGGTGCTTGTAACTTAGTGTAATTTTGAATGCTTTCAAGGTTTTCTCCCCACTTATATCTGTCAGATCTTAGCCAAAAACTTTCATTAATCTCTAACATCTTAATTAGAACTGTTGAAAGCTCAACGCTGTCTCACAGCTGGACTCATTCACGACTCTTGTCGGTGGTCAGGTTCAAGAGTCTTACCATCCACAGGACCAGAAGAACATACCTTCTTCGCTCCATCTCCTTTTCGTGTCTCAGTCATTTCATCGCTAGTTAGCTGCAACCACCGCAACGCTACCGATTAAGTCCTTCAACTGCCGAACAACGAACGACACGCGAGATCCCGTTGAGTAAAATTATTACAATGTCCGTTTGTAGTACACACATCGATGCCATTTGCCATTTATACCGTCTCTAAAATGCTATGTTTTTCTTCGGTGTTGTTCATTAAAAGCCATAATAAGACACTTTGAGCGAATTGTTGTGGGTTCATGGTGGGAAGAGGTTAATGCCGTGCTTGGGAATGGATCTATAGGCCGAGCAAGCCGAGGGATGTAAGCGACAAGAGTGGCGATTTAATTCAAAGATGTGGTCGTTTATATTAATTTTTATTGGATCAGGCAATGGTAATTGATAGAATGAGGCCTAATGCTGGAACATGAAATTGTTTGTGAGGAAAAGTTTGGATGCTGTTTACCTACGACAGAAAAAGCTGACTTGATGTAGTTCCCTGGAAAGTAGTGTATCGTTAGTATTGTTGGAATGAACAATAAAATATATTGCCTGCTGGTATATTCCATAAATTGTGCAATAGGTTTTTTGTTTCACTTTCGAAATGTTTGCAAACCGTATCAAATAATTGGTGTGCTCCAGAAAAGTTTCCTTCATATCTGTCTGGAACTTACAAGTATCTGTGTATTATTTTCGGAAAATTATATGATTCATAAAAATTTTCACTTCGTTCTCTGCTCGTTTTTACTGGCTTTGGAAGAAAATTTAGTATTAAACTCGTTTCGCCGAAAATTTATACATCTTTATATATACACTTTAACGAAATTCACACAATTTTCGGACCTTACTTTAGACAATATTTGATGAAAATTTGGTTTACAAATTAGAATAGAGTTGCCAGGTATGGTGTTTTTTATGTCCTTAATCTTGCAAATTTGCTCAGCAAAATAAAGCTTTTTGTCCCTATAACTTCGGTTCCAGTCATGGAATCAAAATTAATTTCAAGTTGTAAATGGACTTATTTTAATTTATAACCTTATTTTAATTTCGTTAAAAAAATCGTGAAAGGGCAGCCAGCTATGACCATTTTTGTATTTTTTTTTTGGAATTTCTTTACTAAGCGATTGTGTCATAAGATTAGCAAATGGGAATGATCTTACAATGAAAATTAACAGTAAATATTAACGTTTTGAAAATTTGAAAAGTTTTGAGGGTGGTAACCCTAAAATTCTTTTCATCCGTATAACTTCCAGCGTGGTAATTCAATCGAAACGAAATTCACAGGGTGGTTTTAACTTAACGTGAAGCAGATTTGAAATATATTTTGCTTTGCTGCTTACACAGGGTAACCAGCATCAGACATTTTCGTAAATATTGCACCACCAGATGCTTCAATTTACATACTCAGATGCAAAGCATTTGCAATAAAAATAAGGAACCGAGTTTTGAAAATTTTTCGGATGGCAGCGTCAAACAACGTTCAACCGCTAACCGCTGAAACTTTCGATGAAATCCTGCGATGAGAACAAAATCCAAAAAAAAAGTTGATTTAAGTATGAGCTTGTTATGGTAAACTTATTGCTGTTTCGTTGGAAAAGTATTGCCAACACTGAACATTTTCATCATCTATGTTATAGTTGGGTTTCGTTGCTTTGGATAAGGAATGGTTGATATGATACTACAAAAAAGTGTATAGGGTCTTTCCACATTTTTTTGTCCTGATGCGCTAGTGTTTTTATACTTAAAAGTCTGATCGAAAATCATCATGAGCTCACTCAATATATCCTTCTTTACTGGTTGTTCCATTGATTGCTATATTGTGCTTTTTTGGATTTTTTTTTTTTTTTGAATGAAAATAAAATTCAATTTGCAGCATAATTGTTTACATGATATATATTGATTTTTTCAAAATTTCGTGCTGTAAGCTAGCTTAGACTATAATCACAAGCTCATTAAATGGCATGCGATTGTCAAATAGTGCTTGGTTTGCTCGCAATAAGTGATTTAATAAGTAGCGCCCAGTGTGGGTTGATGATGATTTTGTTAATATTTTGATTTCAAATACCAAACAGTGGCAATAATCTTGTGATGGGTGATATAAATGCTTGCAATTTCAAGACAAAGATAAAATACAAACAATTTAAATCTAAAATACAGAAACATAGTTACAATGCTATTTTGAAGAATAAGAACCGTAAACTTGTTTGTCACGATTACATACAAGTTTTGAGTCAAAAAGAAATGAATCATCAAATATTGATTTATTTCCTAAATTTACATGTGAAATAGATTTTGCAGAGTAGTTTTCAAGAGTTTAAAAAAACCAATGCCATGTTTTCATTAAGATATCTCATGAAAAATGCGTATTTGAAACTGGTACTGAAGTTTAGAAAAGGACAAAAGTAATAAGACAAGAATAAACCTCTTGCGTCAAATTTGGACAAGAAAAATTCTTGTTTATTTTTTTCTGTTTTTCAGCCAGTCACAGACCAGACGTGATTGTAATTGTCACGAAACACAAGTTTCTTCGTTAGTTTTTCTCCTTTTTGCTTGTGTTTTTTTTAGGGGAAATATATGTATTATCTTTTCTTCCGCATCCGCTTATTGCTTCCGGTTCGATAGATGTAATTGAATCACCGATGATTTCCGCTACATCACCACCGACATTCGCATATCCTGCAGTGCCGTCATTATAAACCTATAATTACAATAGAATGGAATAAGTTCAATTTCTGCAGGCTTAATATTGAACTGATTTTCAAAATAGAATAGGAATAGATTTAATTAATACAAATTTAATTTTCAACTTTTCAGATGCCACAAAATTCTGAGAAATGGTTGGAATTTGGACTTTCATTTGAAAGCAAATGGAATGTTCCGCAATGTATTGGCACTTTGGATGTGAAACATATAGTTCTCCAGTCTTCGATACATAGTGGTAGCCATAGTGGCAGGTACACTTAGAATTTTGAGAAAATCGATTTAATTTTCTTTGCATTTTCTAAAAGTAGCATATTTCAAGAGCATTCTCTGCGAATTTCAGTCGAATCGGACAATTCTTTATGGAGATAAATAACTTTGAATGAAGTCGTCTCTATTGGATAATGCGTTTTTTTTTAAAGCATTTTCCTCCAAACTATGTTTTCGAAGTCGGTGATCACTGTAACTTGAAAACGGCTTTCTCGATCAGCATGAAATTTCCTCACTTACTTGATATGTAATTATCCTCCGGATGGACGAAGGATTTTTTTATTTGACGAACAACTTTTTTTCAATAGCCGAAAATGTGAGTGAAAGTTTGGTCAAAAATACAATTTTGAATTTCAACAACCGCCATTTTTCGACAAATCAAAATCTGTCAAAGTCCTTCGTCCATGCGAAGCACTATGTTATTTACTAATAATCCCCATTTTTTTTTATTTCGGATGATCCAGTGACAAGCTACAGTGATCACGGTAAAAGAATTTTTTATTTTGGACCCCTCGAAAATTTACTCTATTTCGACTAATTTTCAACCTTGTGCCTTTAAAAAATTACAATAGATTAAAGAAGTAAAAAAACATTTGTTATTAATTATTTTAATATGTGTCTAAAAAAACATCCTGAAAAAGAGCTTTTTTTGGACTTCCAAGTGTACCTGACCCCTTAACAATAAAGGAACTTTCAGCATAGTGCTGATGATTCTGTGTGATGCAGATTATTACATTACATATGTTAATGTAGGCTACCAAGGAAGAATATCGGATGGTGGAGTTTTTCGAAATAGCACTCTAGCGAAGAAATTAGAAGAAAATTCATTGAATCTGCCATGTGAGGAGCCATTGCCCGGCAGAGATAAAACCGTCCCATATGTGATAGTTGCAGATAATGCTTTTCCTCTTAAAAACTATTTGATGTTATCCTACAGTGGATTTCACGAAAAAGGGCTATTGAAAAGAATATTTCACTACAGGCTTTCAAGAGCACGACGCATTGTAGAAAACGTCTTCGGAATAATGTTTTCGATTTTCCGAATACTTCGAAAGACAATTATGCTGGAACTGAAAAAAGCTCGCTTAATCACGACCACGTGGTGCTCTTTGCATAACTTCCTGCGCAAAAGTCCGAGGTCTAGAAATATATATTCATCTCCACGAGCTTTAGATCAAGAAGAAAATGGACAATTAATTCATGGCAATTGGCGAAAAGATAATCACAGCACAACTTCCCTTTTTGCTCTACAAAGAAGAGGCATTGGAACCTGCGTTACTCCTAAATTAATACGCCAGGAGTTTGGCGAATATTTTCTTTCTAATGGTAAAATTCCATGGCAAATAAATGAAACTATACTGACTTACCATTGATTCTGTTACATTACTTGGTGTATACACATCCTCCATAAAACAGCGTAGCGGTTCGTATGCAAACCAGTTTGGTTTGTAAACTTCATTAGCTCCTGCCCTGGATAATAAACTATTTTTAATCTTGCGTCGGTACGCACGAAAGCTTTGCATTAAACTGTTTATTTTATTCTTTACATCATTGGGATCTTTTGAGATGCATTTACCAATTTCGATGTAGCAATCTTTTTTCTTTAAACGATTTTTTCTTTGCCTATCACTTGGGTCCCACAGACAACGGCACGGTCTCACTTCATCTATTAATTTAATAACTTCGCTATCAGTCCAACTCATTTTAAATGTTTATAACTAAACATACAAACGTAAAATTCAGATGCTCCAAAAATTAATGGACAAAATCAGTAACTTGACTATCAATTCAACTCATTTTAAATGTCTTCAACTAAACCTACAAACGACCAAGAATTACTGCACAAATTAATAGCTTCGCTATTAGTCCAACTCACTTTAAATGTTTACAACTAAACTATCAAACGCAAACGTCAAATGCACCACGTGAAACAAGAAACTCGCAAAGAAGTCACGAAAAAGCGTCTCGCATATTTTCGTCACTTTCTCGTCGGGCGAAATCCTTTGATGTCGTCAAAAAACCGCCATCAGCAGAGAAAGCTATCGAATCGCGAATTGCGAATAACGTAACGCGAGAAATTCACGATAAACGCCTACACACTATTCGCGAGAAACACGCGAATAATGTGAAACAGACGAAACGCGATAAGTATGTAGCGGCCTTAAGGGGGGAAATACATGTAAAATGGAAAAGAAATTGCTAATTTTAGATTGACTTAAAATATATATATTGTTTATTCAGAAAATTTTTAATATTAAATCCTCAAAGTACATATCTTATAGTAAATGAAAATATTTTTTTAATAACTTTTCAACACAAAATGGACGCGATGCGAGCAAATGAAAAAAACACATCAAAAACAGCCTCGTACAACTTAACGCCTTTTCCGAGAAACTTGCAACGTTCAGAGAAAAAAAAATATGCTAATGAGATCTATAATTCCTAGGTGAACCAATAAAATTTAGAAAAAAAAACCAAATTTTTACATTAATATTAGATTAAAAAAAAAAATCGATTTTTTTCAAAAAAATCACGTTTTAAACATTGGTAAACTAATTATTTTTCCGAAATTACAAGAAAATGTAGGTTCAACGATGAGATAATACTCTTTTGTACATGTGATATAAATTTTAGCCTAATAGGTTCAATATTTTTTGAGATATCTTGTACGGAAATTGAAAAAGTACTACTTTGAGAAAAGCGCGTTTAAAGTTCTAAAGCTCCACCGACCTGGGGAACGCCGCGCTGTCTATAACTGGCTATAACTCGAGAACTAACACGAATATCGCTTCAAAACTTTTTTTGGTATATTTTAAGAGTATTTCGAACACTTTGATGCAATAAAAAAAAATCGTTTTTGTTTTAGCAGTTACATGTATCTCCCCCCTTAAGAAAGAGGTTAAGTGGAGGAAGATGAAGTAGGGTGCCTAACAGAAACAAATGAGCTATGATTAAGGCACATGTACTACAGAGGTCCGCCATATATTGAAATCTGTCAGCAAAAGGGACTTTATCTATTGTCTGCCCAATGTTTTATTTAGCATCCTTTTTGCTCTTTCATCTTGATTCACCTTCCCGGTGGGTTTGCTGTCCAGAATCAAAACCAAGTGTGTGCAGCTTCTCCAACCAGACAGAGTCTTTTTCAGGAATCTCGTATTTCCTACCAAAGAGTATAAGATCGGTTTGATTGAAGTTGATGCCAAAGGCAAAATATCAATTCCTCGTGACATGCACGTTGCTCTACTATTCTTCTTATTTACACTCGCAACTTTTCACTTTTATTGCCGCTAACACACATTATTTTTCAAATGCAATACGATTGCGATTTAATTTTTTGTTTTCATCCAAACCTTAAAGACAACAATTTACCACTATATTTTTCTGAGAATCAGTATTGAAATATTCAACAAAATTGTTTTTTCTTGACATAATTCTTCACAAAAAACCGACGGAAAATAACTTCAGTTAATTACTCCAATGAAAATATTCGTGTCTTAGATTGTCTTACGATATTCAGCTTAAGAAACTTATTAGCTACATCACGGAGAAGTTAAAGTAGTCTCTAAACCACTCATCTGCCGTAAGCTAAGATAAACTGGCTTGCAAGACTAGATAATCAGCTCATTTAAATTGACTTTCTCGTCGAACTTCTCGGTGATTGGTCAACAATCCTTCTTACATCCTTGTGTAGTTGTGCACGACTTTTTAAAAAACCGGAAGCGTCCACAGCTTTGTCAACGAAAAAAATTAAGATGTCTCTATACTACCAAAATTTAAAAGGACAAAGGGCCAAGCTGGTTTAATTTCAGCACGCGGCATATGAAGCCCAGCATGATATTATCTACTTATCGGAGACGTGGCTAAATTTAAGTTTTTTTAGCTCTGAGTTACTCTTGACACAAAAAATCTTTCGTTGTGATCGGAATTCGGGATATATCCTCTAAATTATTTGGTGAAGATGTTCTCATAGCTAAAAAATGCTATCCCCTTAGAATTTATTAGTAACTCTGTTAACAATTCATTTGACTGTGTTACTGTCCAAATAACCTCTGGCAGCATCTCTCTTATCATTTTTTGTGTTTATTTCCCGTGTGCTGGTAGTCTTGACCACTATAATGAATGTTCTAAGAATTTCGATTATACTATTAACTCACCGTTTAATTAATTCATTCTCTGAGGTGACTATTATCTTAACCATTTATTGGCTCCCTACCGCTGGTCTTCTCGAAGTAACATCATCTCTTTTGTCGTTCGCATCTGCGATCAGAAATTTTATGCACAGCTGTGCGCTTCAGCAGTTCAATCAGATTACTATCTTGGTAGGATTCTCGACTTAGTTTTTTTTTTCATTTCAGAATCCATGCTACCATATCTAAAGATTGATTTTCATCATCCTCAGTTAGATATTGTGGTTCATATGCATCCCTTAGAACCTCTCAATTCACGTCAATACTCCAAATATAACTTCTTCAAAGGGACTACTCTGGGGTTAATTTATTTCTAACCACCATTGATTGGAGCGGCATTTTATCAGAGCTTACACCTAATGATTGTGTTAACTATCTTTATCTCATTTTTGAATGTATTCTTCCTATATTCATGCTTATTACTTATCAACGGAATCCTAAATATCCCCCTTGTTTTACTTAATGTATTATATCGAACCTATCTAAAAAAAATCTAAGCTTCTTAAAACTTCTTCTTCTTTAGCTTCTTCTGTCTAGTTCAGTTGAAGACCTTTAAGCTTACTGTAAACTGAGAGCTGACAAAAAGCTTCTTACTAAAAATGCGCACCATCCTGGTATTGCGAACACAGATATAAGAGAGAATGAATTTAAAATCGAACGAGAGAAATGGTCCAATTTTCAACTTTCTGCTTATTAGTGTAAGAATGAGGTACGGGTGTATGCCCTACACATTTCATGCGGTAACGCCAATGTAAAACAACGAGAGATCGCCATTTTGAACGTCGTTTGACATTTCTTTTTCGGCACCCGGCGAGTGAAGATTAAAATGTTTTTTGTAAATGAAATCAACTATGATTTCATTCGAAAAGAAGACTAAATTGATGCCAAAGGTTACTTTCACTTACCCGAAATACAATAGCTATTATTGCAGCTTGGAACACGGCACTTCATTCTCGCACTATATTGGAATATTCTGCCGCTAATTTATTCGGGAAACTGACACAGATTATTGCGCACTCACGTTGATTTATGTTTCTACTGTATACGCCAACAATTTCAAAATTTTCTGGAAGAAATTTTGATTTAAAGTCAATGTTTTGAATCACCGACACTAATCAAACGGACAGTGATATTTATTTTTATCTTGCCCGTTGCACGGTTTTACTCCGATCTGATATTCCTCACATTTTTCGTAAATAAGAGACAGCATTAGGGCTTTTCGGTTGTGAGTGCGGTAGAAAGGGGTGCATTGAGCAGAATTTTTGTGAGAGAGCAATATTGTGCGTGGATTAAAAAGGCTAACTCACATATGGGTAAATGGATAGCCATTTCGTCACGCTGTAGACAATTGTGAGCCAATCGGAATAATCCCCCAACTTTCATTATATGAGGATCAAGTTTCTACTTCCTCTCAAGGCAGCTGTAATTTACTTGCTCAGTACTTTGCATCGTCGTACTATGTGTTCTGCACAGTTTCTCCTCCTATCAGACTCTCTCTCAGATTTACCAACATCATTTTATCCTACTTCTTCTATTACGCCTCTTATTGTTAAGTCCATAATAGGAAAACTTAAATCTTCTTCAAGCATAGGTATTGATGAACTTACGACAATATTTTTGAAAATGACGAGCACTTCATCAAGTTTTCCTTTCATCATTTCATTTCATCATCATTAATAAAAGCCTATCTGAGGGTCGTTTTCTTTCCCTCTGGAAACAGGCTATGATTTATCCAATTCCTAAATTAGATGATGCAAACAATTTTTGTCCAATATTGATTCTTCTATCCTTTTCCAAGATCCTTGAACGGTATCTACATGACTTTATCGTAACGTAATTCAATACGGGTATCTCATTGCAAAGGAATCGCATGGTTTCCTCCCAGGTCGCTCAAAATCAACAAACCTCGTATAGTTCAAGAATTTTGTTGCTAAAGTTTTGGAGGCTCAACTTGAAGTTCACGCTGTATATACGGACTTTGTTCAATCGAGCCTCCAAACTGTCGGGTTTTATCTTAAGATCACAAACATTCGAATCCATGCAACCAACCTTACTTTTATATTCTTTCCTTGTCCGGTCAACTCTGGAATATGCCTCTGTTGTGTGGTTTTCTCATTGTGAATATGATAAAAAATCCATTTAATCGGTACAAAGGAAATTCACTCGTTCGCTACTTTACAAGCACGGTATTCCCCGTTTAGTTTATAATGATCGTCTTTCCTTCGTCGTATCTATCACGATCAATTCTTTCTCTTCCAAACCTCTCGCAACCTTTCACATGATCCTATTTGTGAAAATATCAAATTCCGTCATCAAGCACGTTAAGGGTTACAATGTCAGAACCTAAGTCAAATATCATATAATCATGTCATATACCGCGCATTCTCTAATTCCATACATTGCAAAACCATCATGTATTCTCTAATTCCATACATTGCAAAACTATATGCATTCTCTAATTTCATGCATTGCAAAACTCGTGTACCGCAAAATCTCAGTTAACCGGACACTTGTGCCTTCATAATTTTTGCTGACACCATGTCTGCACTTGAGTGCAACTATGTGCAAGGTTCAAATTCCATTGAACCTGCACTTCCACCGTAGGAGTTGAGGCTATGAAAAAACCTATGAAACATATATTAAGTTAGTCTTAATTAGAGCGTTTGACGGTTAAGACCTTTATTGAGTCGTACAATAAAAATCAAAGTAAAAACTCTGAAGTTTTAATTGATTTAATTTTTTTTTTGTACGAAGTGGAGTCCGATAGTAAAACTGTTAAGCTCGGTGCCCTGAAACTTTTGAAGTATCGTCTACTTTAACTTACCATTAACAAGGTTAACAAGACCATATAACTCTCTCCAGCTTGGTCCTTTACCTAAATCCTTTGTAATATTTAAAACTATGTTAAAACGTAGCATGAACTAATTTACAGCCTGTGATTGGAGTGTAATCTGTATGTTCTATATGAATAAAAAACCCTAGCGCATAAGAACCGCTAGAAACACTAGTGTTAGAAGAACAGTAGAGGATTTGCTCAGATTTTGAGTGTGTATTCTACCACTAGATACTTAAGGACACTCTAAGTAATAATAGACCCTAAGCCAATTTAATTTCGATGACTTCATCGAAAGCTACAGCGATAGAAAGGTGTTTGGGGCTGCCATCCAAAAAATGTCCAGACCTTAGAAAATTTAAACATTGGTAGGGTTTACGGTGGTTGGACCAAATGTGACCTGATTTATAGCGCGGATTAAATGAATTTAGTTCTAAGGTTTTTACATCGACCTGACCTAAAATTTGGTCAGGTCGAATTTAGTCCTTATTTGTACGTGACAGCTGTCATTTAGCTCAATTTTAGTTCATACACTGTAATTATTTTTTCATATGTCTCTCAAACGTGATTATTTAAATGATTTTGAGTCAAACGAGAGGGTTGCGAGTTTAAATTCGACGAGCATATAAGTAAACGAGGCCAACTGTAGGTGACATGTGACCCATTGGTGGAGAAACTCAGTTTTACTCAAATTCAATTATTGTTCATTTTTAAAACAGCAACCTGTTAAAACCATTCATTTTTAAAACAGCAACCTGTCAAAAGCTGTTGAAAATAGTTTTTTTTATTGTAATAAATGAGTTTCATTTGTACTTCGCTACAAACCGGATCTTTTTCTTTAAATCAACAAAGCTAACACTTTCTTTACTGGCGCCCGAGCATTTAGGGAATCGTTGCGTACGTAAAATACCGTGAATCGAAAAAATTGCGTTCTAGTTAAAGCAAAAAGTATTTTTGAGTACATAAAATACCGTGAATCGGGAAAATTTGCATTTCTAGTTAAGGCAAAAAGTAGTTTCGGGTACATAAGTGTGTATGTGAGCGAGCCGCGTACCGCGAGTAGGTTGTGGAAATACGTGCGAATCAGTGAAAAAACCGTGAACGCTACAACCAAAAGGGAAGAATACGCCTTGTCCTACACCACCAACGACGGAAGTATTGAATCTAATACAGAACCCCCTTATCTGGCATCCGGTGTGAAAGGAAGAGTGGAACTCAGAGGCAATTGCACAAGAAAGATGCTAGCCTCTTGTTTAATGTAAGTACAAGATTTTACTTACCTTGAAAACATTTTTACTTGCCTTGTCAATATTTTTTGGCATTAATTGAATGAAATTTCAATGAATAAATGATATAAATAAAATATTTGAATAAAATATATGGTCAAATTCACACAAGTGATCGAAAATATATCTAAAGTGAAGTGATCCCAACAAGTGATCCCAATATAGTAGTTCTTATAGTGTTCTATAGAGAAAAAAGCGCAGAAGCATTTATTATTAGTGAACCGAGATTCCAGGAATACACTCGCGATTATTATTCGACATGGAACAACTACAGGATGTATTGACACAATTAGTTGGTGCCGTAAATGCTCAAATCGAGCTCAGTAAAAGAATGGAGAGGAAGCTCGACAGTCTTGGGAGTACGGAAGAGACTCGTGTACAGCCTACCACCAGCAGAATGACTGACATTCAGGAAGCTCCACTTCAAGCACCACAAAACGCGGAGGAGTTGAAAGAGATTGGAAGACTGCCAGATTGTGTGAAGGAGTTACAAGTCTTCGATGGAGATCCCTCGAAATACGTTTCCTGGATCCACAACGTAGAGAGTATTCTTAGAGATTACGGAGTGGTTCGCGACAAGCCGATATACCGCGCTATTTTACAGAGTATACGACAAAAGGTGAGAGGACCCGCAGACGTTGCTTTAATATCCTACAACATATTCGACGGTAATTGGAGTGCCATCAAAAAGTGCTTATCTCTTCACTACGCCGACAAGAGAGACATTCGGACGCTGGAACACCAACTCAGCACCATGACGCAGGGAGCTATGAGTGTAGATGAATTCTATGCCAATGTCAATCATCAATTCTCGCTTATTCTCAACAAATTGAAAACTGAGGATTACTCATTGGAAACTATGAATGTGTTAACAGAGACATATAGGCATCGAACTCTCGATGTTTTCATTAGAGGATTGAGAGGTGACTTATCGAGAATGTTGATCATCCAGAGGCCTTCAACACTACCTGAAGCATACGCATCGTGCCTGGAGTTCCAGAATTTAAATTTTCGTAATGCTAATATACGAAATACTTCTACGCCAAATTCTGTAACTGCACCAATGAATCAGTTCTTTTCGCGTAACCTAAATCAACAACCACCTAAACCAGGCTTGCGAGCCCTACCCAGGGCACTACCAATTAATCAAAAAAACGAGATTTATCGCGTCCAACATGAGCAGCGCCCACAACCACCCCCAAGGCCGCAGGCGCAGAAGCCACCTACCCCAATGGAAGTGGACCAATCGATTCAAACTAGGCAACTTGATTACATGAACCGGCCAGGATTTGGTAAAATTCCGAAGAGATACAATGAATCCGATAATTACCCCCGCAAGCAACAAAGAGTTAACGCTCTGGAAATAAGTGAAGAGCCAACATTGGAAGAAAATGACGAACTTTATCAAAACGACCAACAGGAAGAGGAATACGAGCAGGAAGATGAAATAAATTTTATGACACAAGCCTCTCTAGCGTTCCATACCTAGAGTACAGAACTAGAGACGGCAAAATTTTAAAATTTCTTGTCGACACCGGTGCTAATAAGAACTTCGTGAAGCCTGACTTAGCACCAAAAACCCATCCAGTCGATAAAGTCTTCAATATTCAGTCAGCAGGAGGAGACATAGAAATCAAAGAAAAAGTGTCAGGAAAATTTTTCAAAAGTATAGGGATTGATCTTATAATACATTTTTTCGTACTTCCGGGTCTTAAGTCCTTCGATGGCATCATCGGAGATGATACTCTTAAACAACTCGAAGCCATAATCGATAGAAAAAACAATTTACTCAAGTTAAAACCAGATGTAGAAATTCCTCTAAAAGGGAAAGAATCTATTCAGGTCAACAACATCCAAATCCGGGATAGTCACCTTAAACCAGAAGTAAAGCAAAAGCTTAGCAGAATAATTGAGGCACATAAAAGACTCTTTGGTCCCGTCAATGACCACGAAATAGTTAACACCAGCGTTGAAGCAGAAATTAAGACAACAACCGACGCACCAATATATGCGAAATCTTATCCGTATCCTGCCAACATGAGGGAGGAAGTGGAAAAACAGATATCACAATTGTTAGAAGACGGAATAATAAGACCCTCAAAGAGCCCTTTCAATTCACCTATCTGGGTTGTTGCGAAGAAAGCAGATGCATCAGGTGAGAAGAAATATAGAATGGTCGTGGACTTTAAGAAACTAAACAACGTCACCATAGCAGACACTTACCCAAAATTCCTGACATTTCAAGCACACTAGCTAGTATTGGTAGCTCAAAATACTTTACAACTATCGATCTTACATCGGGCTTCCATCAGATAAAGATGAGGAAGAGAGACATACCTAAGACGGCATTTTCCACCATGAACGGCAAGTATGAATTTACTCGACTTCCTTTCGGCTTGAAAAACGCTCCTGCGATATTTCAAAGGATGATCGACGATCGACGAAACTAAACAACGTCACCATAGCAGACACTTACCCAATCCTGACATTTCAAGCACACTAGCTAGTATTGGTAGCTCAAAATACTTTACAACTATCGATCTTACATCGGGCTTCCATCAGATAAAGATGAGGAAGAGAGACATACCTAAGACGGCATTTTCCACCATGAACGGCAAGTATGAATTTACTCGACTTCCTTTCGGCTTGAAAAACGCTCCTGCGATATTTCAAAGGATGATCGACGATGTCCTCAAGGAATACATCGGGAAGATATGCTATGTTTATGTTGATGATATCATCATACTCGGAGCAACGGAACAAGAGCATTTGGAAAACATAGCCAAAATATTCTCTAAATTAGAAAGCGCCAATCTTCGAGTCAATTTAAACAAAACCGAGTTTCTGAAAACCGAAACCGAATTTTTAGGGTACGTTATTACTCCCGAAGGCATAAAGCCAGACGCGAAGAAAGTCGCCGCAATTCAAAAAATAAAGCCACCTGAAAATTTAAAAGATTTAAAAAGCTTTTTAGGCCTAGCGTCGTACTATCGACGTTTTATAAAAGATTTCGCCAAAATCGCGAAACCATTGACAAATCTGACAAGAGGCGACAAAGGACAAATTAAATCCAGTCAATCGAAAAGGGTGAAAATATGCATGGGTGAAGATGAGTTAAAAGCATTTAATACCGTAAAACAGCTTCTAATCTCGCCAGAAATTCTTATCTTCCCTGATTTCTCCAAACCGTTCATTCTGACCACGGATGCTTCCAACCAAGCGATTGGAGCAGTCCTTTCTCAGGGAGAAATTGGCAAAGATAGACCCATCACATATATATCCAGGTCCCTCAAACCATCTGAGGAAAACTACGCCGCCAATGAGAAGGAGATGTTGGCGATAGTTTGGGCTCTGGACAACTTGAGAAATTACTTGTATGGGGCAAAAAAAATTAAAATACTCACGGATCATCAGCCCTTAACATTCAGTTTGAGCAATAAGAACCATAATGCCAAATTGAAAAGATGGAAGGCTCGAATTGAGGAATACAACTACGAGCTGATCTACAAACCCGGAAAAACCAACCATGTTGCAGATGCTTTATCGAGATTGCAAGTGGAGGCTAACGTTCTCACTTCTTCGTCACAAACTATGCATAGTGCCGAAGAAGACAGCACCGATCTTATACCTCACACCGAGGCTCCAATAAACGTATTCAAAAATCAATTGATTATAACAGAGGGCAAAACGGTTTATGCTTACGAGGAACCACATCCAGGATATCGCAGACACTACATCAGAATTCAAAGCATAAACCGAGAGAATCTCATAAGGGTATTGAAAGAAAGACTGAACCCAAACATCGTTAATGGCTTGAAAATTTCTGAGAATAACATACAACTATTACAGGAAGTTTATAAGGAAAATTTCGGTAAATTTAAAATTCGCCTGACGCAGAGAGTGGTCGAAGATATCACCAATGTTGAAAACCGCATGCGTATTATAGAAACAGAGCACCGAAGAGCACACCGAAACTTTGAAGAGAACAAGACGCAAATCTTGGAAAAATATTATTTTCCACACATGTCCAAGGAGATCAAGGACTACGTCAGAAATTGCGACACATGTAACAGCAACAAGTATGACCGACACCCTTCGAAGCCGCAACTACAAGAAACACCAACACCGACATACCCAACGGAGATACTACACATGGATATATTCCAGTTCCAAGGCGAAAAATTCATTTCTTGCGTAGATAAATTTTCGAAGTTCACCAAATTTTTCCGAATTAAAGACAAGTCCGTGCTCCATCTACGGGAAAAATTGATCAAAATATTACATTACTTCTCTGTGCCCAAAATGTTAGTGATCGATAATGAAAAAGGGCTTACCAGTCCAATCATATCCAATTACATCAAGAATTTGGGAATTCAATTGTACCTAACTCCAACTCAAAGGAGTGAGGTAAACGGTACAATCGAAAGGGTCCATTCAACTATCATTGAAATCGCTCGGTGCCTACAAAAGGAATTGCCGGATCTGTCTACAAGAGAACTTATAGAAATATCCGTTGATAGATACAACAATTCAGTACATTCGGTGATAAAAAGGAAACCCAGCGACATATATTTTGGCAGAGAGCAACGAATAAACTACCAGAACCTATTGAATTTCAGAGAGAAAATTAATATCGACCTTGCGGAGCAAATTAAAAATATTCAGAAGAAAAGATTAAAAATAGAAAATAAGAAGAGACAAAACGTTAAAACCTACAAACCTGGAGAAGCAATATTCACCGCTATTAAACAAATTAAAGGAAAAAATAAACCATTGTACAAAAAAAAAACTGTAGGAGAAGATAATAAAGTAACGGTTACTACGATGAGTGGAAGGCGAATCCACAAAGCTCACGTAAAAAACACCCTGAAATAAATCATCTCATCACTGAAGTCGAAACACTCCCATACGCAAACGAAGTCGAAGCTTTGGAATATGCAGAACCAGCGATAGTCATGAAAGGAGCTACGCTGTTATATACCCTCTCATTACCCAAAATGAGTAAGGACGTGTACAGTCACATCAACATCAAGGCAACAACAAGAAATCAAAAACGAGTGTATCTGGAATTTGACGAGTTGCTAACCAACCATACAGAATACTTCGGGATCAAAGGCAAGTGCAATATAATAAACAATGTCACAATATGTAAAGAACACCAACTACAAATACTACCACGAGACCACTGCATTAGCCAATTGATAAGGGGGATGAAAGCCGAGTGCCAATACGAGTACAACCGGGACGAGATAGTAGACTTGATCAACGACAACACTATCTTCCTCGATAATTTCCATGGGGAACTTCTCGAAACTAACTCCACGAAACAACTAAACGGGAGTTTTATCATTCATTTTGCTAATGAGACCATCCAGATCAACAATAGGACATTCGAAAACAAGCAGTTGACATCGGTCCAGGTCTTACCAACAGCACTTCAAATATCACCATCCGACGAGAAGATAAAACTAAATATACCTTATCTTCATAGCCTGCACTTGAAGAACAGAGAGCTGTTAAAGGAAATACTTACCAAACGTTCATATTCGACCATAACCAATATAAGTTTAACCACAGTTCTAATTCTAATTCTCGCTATACTTACAGTCTTAAGATGCAAAAAACATAGGTCATCATTGCAAATACTTCATCCGACGATAACATCAACTTCCGCAAGCCCCAGCATGCGCGACATTCAACCTATTAAGTTCCACCCATGACACACATTTAATCACTCGAATTCTGCGGGACGCAGAAATTTAAGGAGGGAGGAGTAAACGAGGCCAACTGTAGGTGACATGTGACCCATTGGTGGAGAAACTCAGTTTTACTCAAATTCAATTATTGTTCATTTTTAAAACAGCAACCTGTTAAAACCATTCATTTTTAAAACAGCAACCTTTCAAAAGCTGTTGAAAATAGTTTTTTTATTGTAATAAATGAGTTTCATTTGTACTTCGCTACAAACCGGATCTTTTTCTTTAAATCAACAAAGCTAACACTTTGTTTACTTATATTATTAATAGACGGGCAACAATCAAGGCTTAGGTCGGGTGTGTTTACAGCGATATAGTCCACGACCTATTTTAGGTCAGGCCACTTGAAATCGTGTACTGACCTATCGCTTGGGTTGGATACTGAGGTTGGATACTTACAGCAGGTGGACTAAATAATTTAGGTGAAATTTAGTGTATAGTCAGCGGACTAAACGTCTGCTTTAAACGCTATCATTGCTTACTTATTTTCATTGCAAATGTTTATGTAATCATTGATTGGCACAATAATAACAAAAATACTTCATTCGCCAAAAATAATATATCTGACGTTGAAGTCAACCTACTCTCCGAATTTTGTATTGATTCGATCACTGCATTAGATCTGCAAGTTATAGGGATACAAAGAAATTTAGGGCTACCACCCGTAAAAGTTTTCAAACTTTCTAGCTCGTAATATTTGTTGTTTATTTTCACAACAAGATCACTATGGTTTGAAAATTTTATGATAAAATCGCTTACCAAAGATATGCCGAATAAAGTACAAAAGCAACCATAGCTGGCAGTCCTATGATGTTTTTTCCAACTAAATTTCTGCTGAGTACTGTCCGCAACAAGTTCAGTTTGTCATATGAATTTCCTTATGATTCCATGGCTGCAGTTTAAGCTATACGGCAAAGAGCTTTACTTTCCTGAGCGAATTTTCAAAATTTATAACACTAAAATTACCAAAGCTGGCAGCTCCAACCTAATTTTTCAACCAAATTTCTACCAAACGTGGTTCACAGTAGGATTCAGCTACTGTGTGATCTAGTGACTGAATCAGAATTTAGAGGGCCAAAAGCAGCTGTTTTTTTTAGTAATTTTTCAAGATGGCACCACTGGCACAGAGTTGCCCAAATTTCAAAATTGCTTTAATCAGATTTGATCCTATTTAAGGCCAATACGTTCTGTAATTTTCAACTGTATCTGATTATTGGGTCGTGAGTTCCTGCGAACAGAAGTTTTTGATGCTTAAAATATAGGTAAATTGGAAAAGGGTTACCAGCCGTACCCATTCTGAAATTTCAAATATTTTATTTTGACTATGTAGACAAAGCATAAGATATATATGTATATGAGTTGGTTTTTTCCAAAAAGCGATAATTTTTCAGGAGAATCGATGATTTGAAGGTTTTCACTTTCGGCACCTGCCCTAGCTACAGGGTTACCAACACGCTCATCAAAAGCAGCACAAATTTACAACTTAATAGTACAAATATGTCCTGAAAGTTTCATAAAAATTTGATAGCTCTGTCCAAAGTTATCGCAATTTTAAAATTTTAAAATTTTCCCGATCTCTTTTTAAGCACCTAGCGCACACATGGGGTTCAAAAATTTTAAAACATTATCTGATTCACATTAAAAACAAGTTCGAAATTCATTTTTCTAATTCAATTTTTTCAAAAATTATTTGTGGACGGAATAATAGGTATATTAAAAATATCACTAAAATGGCCGCCGACGCCAAAGGGTTAAATTTAATTAACATTTGGTGAAATTTGGATTTATTCTGCATATACAACAATGTATCTTAAAAGTTTCAGCTCAATCGAATGGCGTGTTCCCGAGAAATAGTCACTGAATTTTTTTTGATGATTTTTTTGTCTGGTAAAAATTTTGTTGATTAAATAAAAATACTAACAATGAGTGAAACAATAAATCAATAAGTGAATATATAAATATTTAAACAAATTTTGAATTTCAGAAAATTTTCGTTGATTAAATTACCACTGGAAATCTGATTTGAAAAAAAATGAAATGTATGATCCTATTTTAAATTCCATGATTTCTTCAAGTAACGACTTTGTAAGACTCTTCAAGAAATTGGTTATAATCTTATGAATTGAATCATATTGCGTACATCTCCTTTCCTATGCAGAAAGTTATTTCTCCATTCCATTTATAAAAGATAGCATGAGATTAAAAGTTTGTCAAACCATAAAAAGTTTCACGGAAATGCTTAATAGTTTGGAAAGAAATAAAACGTACCAGAAAACGTTCTATTATTTTGTGCTCTGTTCACAGATTTGTCAAAAGATGGAAATCGGCATCAAACACAAGTTTGTAAACGATTATTTAATTATTGCTTTTGTTGAATGTAATGACAATTTCTGTGGAATGGGTCACAATCAAATCACCGCAAAATATTGAATTCATAGTACGTAAGAAGTGACTCGACATCCAATGAAATGCACACTGATTACAAATTAATACACACTATTCCCAGAGTATTCTAACTTATATGTCCAGTGATCTTAATACTAATTGAATCTTTCATTGAAACTTAAGCTCTTCCAACCAAAGAATAACAACTCTGATCAAATTATTCGAACCACTCCATACTCCGAATCAAGATGCTTATCGAATCGACTTGGGACATCGATGGTTATATGTTCAAGTAACATTGAATACACATTGTACTTAACACTTTAGTCGATTTCATGCAAACAATATCTTATTCTGTTGAAATCAAGCCTATAATCGCTTTACAAGCAAGCAGGGAGCACACAGTGTTTCGAAAAGGCCATTAAGTACCTACGAAAGCACACCCTCACTACGCACCGTTCTATCCTCCTTGCTCAACTTCTTGTTCTTTTATTCTAGGAAACGATACACTGCCCGTTCAATTTTCTCAAAGAAGAACCACCAGCACCAATCAGCCAACCAGCTAACCAACCATCCATCCGAACTCTGCCGAGGAGCAAAACGGATAAGTATTATGCACGAGAATATATGGAGACGAACAGAATGTCGCTTCTACTGTTTTCGTAGTTGCCTGGCTCACTGTTGACATTTTTCTATCGCCCCCGAGATTTTGCTTCGTATAAAAGCCCAAGTAAACTCCATCTGGCCGGATATTGTTGTACAACTCATAGTTAAGTCAAGTCAAGTACACGCACTTCGAATTTGCAGCTCGACTAGACAGCTCAGTGTTCTGTCCGTAACGCACAACTAGACTAGAGGAGCAAAAAGAGTACTTGCATATATTCTGCAGGACGATTACGACGATACCTCAAAGTTTTATTTTACTACCAATTATAGTGTACGAGTGGTGCTTGTGAAAAGTGTAGTAGTAAACCAGAAAATTTTGAAATTTTTCCGAGAGCATATCAACCTACCTGTTGTGGATTAGCACGTGCAAAATGACTAGGTGTTTAAATAATTGGTGCGCTGCTGCTTTCGTAGTTTTGAGCTTAGCGGTGTTAGTGCCAAGGACAGTATCAGGTTATAGTGTTTGGAAAAGACAAATTGCTCCTGAAAATAATAATGCTGAGCGTCTTGCCCTTGACGATAATCCGATGCAGATTAGTTATGATGAATATCCGGTAATTATGTTTTAGATGTTTATGCATGCAGTTTTTGTTGAGATTATATTGCTAATTGGCAAAGAAAATGTCCATGAGGAAGTTTTAGAAGATATAGTAAAATACATTTTGTGGAGGATTCACAACAGTATTTCGACGTAAATTTACATTGAAATCCTTATTTTTAACAAATAACTACTGACAGTAATTGACTGATTATAAAAATATTATTTTTCCGATTAAAATCTGATTTGATTGATATATCACGCCATTTTAAAATTAAGACAAAGGCAAAGCTTCTCAGTTTCTTTTACATAAGTGCAAATATAAATGATAAAATGAGGTGGCATACATTTTTTTTCGGAAATCTCTGAAGTACCAATTATTTTAAAATTTCGAAAATTCTTACACAACGCAGGAGAAAAAAACCCCACGCAATTTAAGATAAAAGACTTTCAGATATTCGATACCTTCCAATCAGCATCCATGCTCTTACAAATCAACTCGTATTTTACTACGTTCGTGATATTTAAGCAGCTTGTACTTAGTCGATACTTGTAATATGGGTGTCCTCTTACTTGTAGATTAAGCTAATTGGATCAACCGAAACATATATATTTGAAATTCTCGATTCAAACACTTCACAAAAAGATTTCTACATTGAACGTGGTATATAATTTCTTATGCTTTTTGCTTGATTTGTTCAAGCGGTGAAGTAAGGGGAAACGCATGGAAAAAAAAACAATGAAAGGATTATTTGAAACCGAAATTTCTCAGATAAAGTAATTTGTTCTGTAGTTTTAGTATGGATTCGTAGATATTACTGGTAATTTTTGCTATATTTAAAGCTAAATATTAAGAAAATGACATAAAATATCTATGCGCCCAATGTGGGTCATATCTACAATATTTACAGACTCAATTTTGGTATCGGTCGTAGTTTTCATGTATTTTTTTGAGGGAATTTGATAAGTTAAATGTATCACAGTTGATTTAATATTAGTAGCTGGCCATTGCAGTTGGATTTTAGATTTAGTTTCGTTGTCTTGATGATACATGAAAAGGAGATTATGGAGAGAATAGTGTTATAAAAAAAATTACGCTTTATTATTGTCACGAAGACAACATACATATTTATTTTGAAGCATATTATTAAATCTTCGGATTCGTACTATGAATGCTTATTCATAAAAAATCTTAATAGAGCCTATGATTATACATAACACTTCAACATTTCATTCAGACGGTTACTATCAATAACATATTCTTTTCAATGAGATTGTATTTCGGTCGCTAAAAGTATTATTTCCATGAAAACGAGCATTTTCGGTATTTTTTTAGTTATATCATACAAGTGTCTTAATTCATTGTAGATAAAGTAAGGTAGAAAGGATGCTCTCATATTATTTGGAGATTTTTTTATTGTACTATTCTTAAATTTATTTTCATTTGAATTTCATGATTTCATTCGATTTCATTATTTATTTATTGAAATAAACTTTCATACAATTTTTTTTTAAATCAATTTGACAGAAATATATATTTCTTTTGAAAACTACATATTCACCGTTATTTTTACATGAAAAATTTGCTCTTTTTGACTAAAATAACAGAAGCTAACCAAATTGAGACTTTTCCGCCTTGTAAAACTGAAAAACGTCACTGAAATTCAGTATTGTTCCCAATAAAAAAAGAAGAATACTGCCAAAAGAAATTTATGAAAATGTTTCTATAAAGAATATGTAGCTTTATAGTTTATTCAGTTTACTCAAAATTTTGATTTGGCAAAAGGGAAACTATGTAGTCGATAAATTGGAATCAGATTATTTGGAAACTAGTTGATATTCTCACTATTTCCATATTAATTATTATTATTATACAATGATGATAATAATGATGATTATTATGGTTATGTTAATTTTTATTATTAAACATTTTAATACTGTTGTCGAATCAGCTGATCTACAAAATAGTAAAAAAAAAAATCGTTGTGTAGTTTGTAGGGTTCATAAATTGATAAACTTTATTGAGTGCTGAAATCAGTACAAAACGTCTTTAATTCCCCAGAGCACAATAAAACTCTACTTAATGAAATATAAGACAAAACATGATTAGTAATTAAATTTATTTACATTCAACTAAAATTGAAACTCACTACATTAAAAAAAAGGAAATAAAATTTTTTATTAATAACATTAAAAGGAAATAAAAATCCGAATGAATCAATTTAAGAAAATAAAGGACTTAACAATTTTGCAGTTATCAGGCAATAGAAGATATTGAGCTCCATCAAAAACTATGTTTACGCCATTTAAAAATACCAAAAAAGGAGTTGTTCTAAATGTTAACTCTGAGGGACAGCGGATCTAGAAAACAAATGAGAGGAAAAGAAACTATTAAAGCTAAGAACAGTCGACCATTAACATAATCAGAAATCCAATCACAGAGCTTTCTGTAAATACCGATATTGGAGAGCTTCCTGGTAGCAGAAAAGGTTGATTTTTAAAATTTCTTTCTTGAAATCAATGTTAACTGTTTGAACTTGGAGTGAAGATGCAAAAGAGTTAATGATAAAATTGTGATATTTGATTTGATTAGTAGTAGATGATCTATCACTTCAGAAACCGTGCTAGTATGTTATCATCAAAGATATGAGCACCAATGCTAAAGAAGCTGTTATAAGGCTCCCAAATATGTTGGGAATAGTAGAAAGGATCCATATTGTTCGGAAGTTGCTAGTATCTAATTTATTATCAGATTTGAAAATGGTTATTATTAGTGAATTTTTCCCAAACAGTGGGAAACAGCCTGTTGAAAGTGATTTGTTGAAAATATACAAAAGAAGGACAGAAAACGAGACTGCACAGCTATCAACGAAAATATATGGGATGTAATCAGGGCTCGCATTTTTGCTAACATCAATCGACACCAATTTGTCCATCAACGAATCAATACTTATAGAGAATCAATACTTATTCAGATAAGATTGCGAGACAGCTGGATGCTAGGTGGTTGTATCAACGATACAAACGCCTGAAAAACCTTTACGATCATATTTATTTGAGTTTTCATTATTACTAAATCCATGGGCACAGAATATGATTTATCAAGTCTGCAGTTATTAATGTAACTGAAGAAAAGTTTCATTTCAACTGAAAATTGAGGTTGAAAAATTGAAAAATTATTTTTTGGTCAGCATACATTTTTTCTTTGCACTAACCTTTTAATTTCGCAAAATTCAGATAGTGAATTAATAAGCTCTCATTGTTTTTTCTGAAATGATAGTTTGGTTGAGAACTACAAAAAAAGAAAGTTCTTGTTTTGTCTTCTGTAAGTAGCGTGAAACAATTTTTTGTGCTACATTTAATATGCAGTGGTCGTTTTCGACCATGTTTAGAATAAATATTATAAGAGTAACATTTTCATCTATGTGTTTTTATTTATTTTATGGTTTCCCATTCCGTTTGATCTCTGCGTTGAAATCATAGTTTCGAGAGTGTCAAAATCATTTTTTACTGATTGTATTTAAACAAACATACTCAGCCTAAAATTTTTGCATGCTAACGATAAATTTACGTGACAGTTTCTGGCGGAATTAAATAATACAATAACATTTTTTGCAAATGATGTTATATTGAAATATAATTAACTATTTTCAATCGAGCAAAAGAAATAATTACTTGGACTTTGCCTATAAATTATTAAAATCAGAGCTTACTATTGCAACTATTATGCCATTTGTAAAAAATACAAACAACAAAACTAACGACATCTATAAGAAAATACTGAAATTATATATGTGCATCCAATACTGTAGTTTTTGCAAATGGCGTATTCCATTTCTTCTATTACTTGGTTGTAGATCAGAAAAACAACACTTATATCTTTGACAAGAGTAGATTCTAACTTTTGAAATTGTATGCTGTGAGCAAAGTTTTGTATGCTGTGAGCAATGAACAAAGTTTTACGCTAAAAGGCAGACTTAATCGTTATTATAACTATTATAACTCCGAAAATTGGTAATTAGGTAAAGGTTACCTTGCTTGTTCAACGTGAAATTTGGAAAATTGTAAATTAACTGGATAGACAAAGTATTAAAATTATTTATCATTCGCTTTTTCCTTAAGGGGTGAGTCCACTGTTAAACTGCTCAAAATGAACTTTTTTTTGAACAGCTACCAAAAAAAAAAACTATTCAAAATATCGATTTGAAATTTTAGATACATCTTAATTGAGGTTTACAGCTAACATTTCCAGTGGAATAAATTATTAGAAAGCAAAATGGCGCCCGCCCCAATGGATCACCGCAGCACCGCCGAAAAAAAAGCAAATTGCGCCTCGTAAATTCCTAGACAAAATAAGCATCCGTGAACAAATTACCAAAAATATTTCATCAGTTTTGAATATAAAGGACTGCACGGGTCTAAATTTAGAACAAAAGAAAAATGTTTGATGATATAAGAAACATTTTTTTGATTGAAAAAACGCGAAAAACTGGATAACCAATGTTCAAAAGTATACCAAATTTTTTTTAATCGCTTTAGGGCTCTAAATTTAGGCCCGTGCAGTCCTTTATATTCAAAACTAATGAAATATTTTTGATGGTTTGCTCACATATGCTTATTTTGTCCAGGAATTTACGCGGCGCAATTTGCTTTTTTTTCGGCGGTGCTGCGTCGATCCATTGAGACGGTCGCCATTTTGCTTTCTAATAATGACTTCCAAATTAAATGTTAAACTATGGAGACTTCAATAAAGATGTATGAAAAATTTCAAATCGATATCTCGAAAAGTTTTTTTTTGGTAGCTGTTTAAAAAAAAGTTCATTTTGAGCAGTTGAACAGTGGACTAACCCCTTAAAAATGAAAATTTTATTGGAAGGTCGTTGATTTGAAGGCTTTTGTTTCACGTACCTGCTGTAGCCACAGGACTGTCCGCACACTCAGCATACATATCTACTTTTGTTCAACATTAATATGCCCTGTAGTATAGTTCATGTTGTTTTGTTGTTTTTGTCAGTAGCAGGGGCGGATTTACCACTAGGCCCAGTAGGCCCGGGCCTAGGGCGGCAAATTTCGAGGGCGGCAAATTTTCGATTTTTTTTGGGGCGGCCCCTTTTCGATTTTCTTTTTGGGCGGCAGTTTTTTTTCTGTCGTATATGTACATATATCTGAGTCGAATGAGCCTTATACCTCAAGTCAACCGAATTCTCTAAAAAAATCAATGCACGCGAAAATTCACCTCTAATGATTTTTTTCGGACATTAAAAGTTTGACGTATAATAAATATCGAAATATGATCACGGCAAAGGACCAAAGAAACTCAAAAATACCTAATAAGTACCTAGAAAGTATCTGAAAATACCATGAAAAAGCTTAAAAAGACCTAAAAAGACCTAAAAAGATCCTAAAAACAGCCCAAATAATACCTCTTCAATTTAGGAAAAGCTTATCAGAGGTAAATATTTGCGTGCATTGATTTTTCAGAGAATTTTTTATTAATTTTTATGGTACAGGGTATATCAACTGCATGCGAATCTCTATATTTTTGACGTGTTTTTAAATTGTACTTCATTGCTGAAATTAATTTCTATAAAAAAATTTAGAACAAAGGTCAAAATATAGAACATTTAACTAATAACATATCGAACATTAATTTACAATAGTCGAGTTCATAGTTGATCTCCAGTCAAGTGCAAAAGCAAACTTTGAACGGAATAGTAAACGTACTTATAAAAATGTTAGCGAAGACGTTAGAATTATATGCGATACAAAGGTGTAATACGGTTTTGGACTGTTAAAAATTGGTATTTTTGGATTCTTTTTTTTTTTTAGGTACTTTTAGGTTCTTTACCGTGTTTGTATTTTAATAATTAATTGTGTGGCAAGGGCGCAATAATAGGGAATTTTTACGAACGAACCGGTGCCGGTTTTGCTCTTATATTCCTTTTTTGTGAGCTCGGGCGCAACGTAAAACAGCGAAGTATTCTAGGGAATCGAAAAAAAAATCGCGCATTGTTACATATAATATAATTCACGAAAAGGGCGGCAAATATTTCTGAGGCCTAGGGCGGCGAAATGGCCAAATCCGCCCCTGGTCAGTAGAAAAAGAAATTTAAAAAAAAATTCTTTGTTAACTTTTAAGCATTCTGTCCCCACATAGGGTTAAAAATTTCAAAAGCTTTATTTTGACCAAGTACAAAACATAATCAGTTTTTATTTCCTAAAATTCATTTGTTTTTCCAAAAATTCTTATTTGAATAGAAATGAAAGGATACCTAGAAATTGATTAAAATGTTCGCCACCCCAAACGATTAAAGATATCTTGACATGTACCTACTCCTTATGTACATCCACGTCTTCCGAAAATATTTTTTTCCTGATATAAAATTTATAAACATAAAAATATGCATTTTTGGCAAAGTGATTCTAATAATTATTTTCTTTGAAAATCAGTAAAAAATGAAATCAATCTTAGTAAAAATAAACTTTACCTAAAAATTTCAGCGGAAAAAACTATACTTTTTTACTGCTCCAAAATATATCAAAGGCTACAGTTGAAAACTTCCAAGGACTTTCACAGTCACACAATCATTAAGAATGCTCCCTAACCTTACGTACATTCGGTTAAACTAGAAAATTTCCAAGAATACAAATAACGTGCGAAAAAAAATCGTTTTCTTTCATGTTCAACCACTCATTAGTTAAGGTCAGAAAATCTATAAAAAATCCTTAAGTCGAATACATTTTGATATTCTTACATAAAATTCAATCAAAGTAAACACTTACGTTGTAATGACTGAAAAAATGCTGCTTTTAATAGAAACCAAAGAAAATTCTGTCTAAAATGATAGTACAGTCAGTATACAAGACATTTATTAGAAGGTAGTGTGAAATACAATTTCATATATTATATTACGAGATCTTTCATTTAATAATGAATTTCATGGTGAAAATATGTTGTCTGGACACAAATGACACCAACACCTACCAAAACCACCCACTCACAAAAAGTAATATATTCCGCATCGATCCACGTGCAACTGAAGAGCGTTAATGTGAATGTTTCGTTATCAAGATTATCATTCACAAATAGTTTTGAATGTTATGCATCCTTCGAATTATTATTTTTTTTGATGAAATTGGGTTTATGAAAATTAATACAATGAAGTTAATGTGATGCTACAAAAAATAATAGTGAATGGACTATGGAGAAGGAATGTGTGGGATATGATTGTAGTATTAGATAATTAAGTTTTGTTTTCTAGGTTTATTTTTATCTAGATTCGTATCTTGAGAATATCATCATATCACTTACGTATAATAATAGCTTCAAACCACTTTTCTGTAAATAAATTCATCAGTGACGGAGTCGAACAGTTACTGCTACTTTTATTTGTTACATCTGGTAGCATGTGTTTGTGACAGGTGCGATAGTAAGCGTTCATTTTTAATCTTTGACATTCGTTTTAAGCGTAGATATGTATTTCTTTTATTCGGTTGAAAATGCCAAATTTTATTTCAATACATCATCATTTGCGGGAAATTGTACCACTTTTTTGTTATAAGCAGAAATACCATGCAAACGTATTGTTTGCATGCACAAATTTGCGGCGAGCATTATTCATTGAAAACAAAGTTATGAAGAATGGTTTCGACACTTTCAAGTGGAAGATTTTGACACAGAGGATAAAAATCTATAAAATCACAGCAAAAATGAAAGATGATTTGTTGAAAATATGACTCAATAAAAGTTCGTCCGAAACTCAATCTGATTTGTCTGTTGTATGAAACGTTCCAAGACAATGCCTATCATTATGTTTATAGAAGCTGGAGATAGTTTAAAAAAAAACACATTGAGTACCACAAGAATAAAAATAATTAAGAGAAATTGAATGTAGAAATATCCTTTACGGAAAGTTGTTTCAATGGCATAATAAGGATTTTTCCATCAGTTTGTTATTTGCGATTATATTTCAAATTCGATTGTATCCAAAAAACCGAGCTTTGAAGCTCATAACTAACCCAAAAGATGAACAAGAATTATAGTTTTAGATTGAATAGCCTTAAAAAAATATTGTATTTCACCTGTGTTTGCTCAACATCATAAAAGTTTTTGGAGGTTAAAGCAGCATTGTAGACGTGAACAATTTATAACTTTTTTTAACCCTTGCGATTTCAAAAAACGGCTCTCCCTCTCCACCCCCATTTTAAACTAACAAAATAAAGTCATCCAACCTCCCCTTGTGTGAGCACTTGAACTGATTCCAGGCGGCGACGGAGATCGAATAATTCATTTCACTTTTCAACCCTCAAAATCAGGAGGTTGGTTAAATGATAATACTGGTTAACTTTCGTTGCCCTTGATATAATAATAACTTTGAGTAAATTTACACCAACAATTTATGAAACTTTAATTTTTTTTAATCGTCATTTTCGTATAAATATAAATATAAATAGCACAAAAAATGAGAAAATAAAACAAGTACATTCTATAAAATCATTTTTTTATTGAAAAATTTACTTAATGTTTTGTTTTAGTATTTTGTTCAAATAAGTAGATGTAAAAAGAAAAAAAAATAATAAAAATAATTTTATACCTCAGAGAAACACCTTTTATAAGATTTTCTTTTGCTCCTCACTGTAATTTTCCCGGTTATCAGGAAATCTATCCAGGTGACTGTGAAGAAAGGGTAGCTTTATGATCATATTTGCTCCTAAAAACTTGCAGCTCTCCAACATCATTTGCATAATTTTTCTCTAATTTGGTGCTTTGTAATTAACAAAAAAAAATTCTACAACCAACAAAAAATCCCTCCAAGCTTCACTTTTAGAATTAATCATAACTTTTATGAAGTTTGTGTCTTTTATTAATTGCCGGATTTTGAGGGCCATCGAATATTCCAGCTTTCAACTTCTCCATACTTAACTTAGGACATGTTTGACAAATGTATTTAAAGCATTCTCCGTTCTTGTTCAGCTCATTGACGAACTGTTTCATAATACCTTACTTGATATGGAGCGGGAGAAGTATGATTTTTCCTCTACTTAACAAAGGCTCATTTATTAAATAAGCTTACCCCACAATTAAGGGTTCTCTCAAAGGCCACACATCTTGTCCCAGTGAATTTGCTTTGCTCTACTGTCCCAAATAAAAATAAAATAGGGGTATTTCGTGTATCCACTTTGCTGGCCAAGTAAAAAGTTTACCATTTTCAAGTCAACACAAACCGGTCATTGCTGTTTGTAGTAATTTTTTGTAGAACCAATCTAATATTTTGATGTTTTCCTTTGAGTTTTGTTGAATGGGCAATTAGGATTGATGCAAACTGATTTCCATTGTGCAATAGAAGGCATTTTAAACTCTTTTTGCAGCTATCAACGAAGTCACCAATCAGTAGATTTGTATTGTTTAACCCCATATCTAGAAGCAACTAAGCAATATTATTACAGGAAAGAAGTTGAAAAAAGGCAAAATGCACTTTCTCTTGTTCTGTATGTTGTAACTGCTACATTTGGTTCTAATAAATTCTTTTCTTTTAGTCTTGAAGCAAGAAGTTCTGATGCTTTTTTAGATAAAATAAGTCTCGTATTAAATCACTGAACTCATTTTGAGAAAACAACTGGGTGCTGATGTTTCACCTTCATATTCACTTCCACTAGTAGATTGGATTGAATGTTGTGAGTTTGGTAGCACCATAGATTTTGAGGGCATACGAACTATTTGTGAGGCATAGGTGGGCCGAGGAAGATCTTCATTGTGCAAGACACGACATTTTGTGGACTGTAAAACTGGATATTTCCATGTTTTATTTAAAAAAAAATAGTATAACCGCTAGATTTTAAGTTTTTTTCTTGTTAATTAAACTGTAAGTTAGGTTAAGATTGTACAAATAGTTTATAATAAAAATATTTTTCAATTCAAGTTCACGTTTTATTTCCCTTTGATGTCTACCACACAAAAATAGGAATCATCGAAATGATTCTTGGGCTCCATCCAGATCATAGAAACACCAAAATCTAATCCATTGCGCTCTCGTTTCTTCCACAAATGTTAAGATTCAACACACGATTTACAAATTTTATGCGGCACCCATGATGTATCTTGATTTTCAATAAGTAGCCCGAAATAAGCAGTATAAACTTCTTTCACAACGTCTGTGAAATTTCGTGTCTGTTTTGTTGTTTTATAAACACCACAAATGTAGCAAAATACATCAGGGCTATATTTCCATTTTCTTTTGCGATGAACTCATATTTCTATGGACAAAAAATAGTATTCAATTCAAAATTCAATGAATAATACAAAGTATTAAACCTTGTATTAGTAACTTACCCAAATGCGCGTCGTGTGTCCTCTAATCTTTTAAATAAATGATTTTTTTTCGTAGGTTCACGAAGTGCAAAGTCACTGGCACAATCAAGTATTGTACGTATGCGCGAAAAAAATGGGCAGAAAACGAATTTTAACCAGAAACCAAACGCTTATTAGCAACTCGTGTTCCGAAGAGCCGACGTAAATTGTTTAATATTTTTAATATCAATATCATAAAAACCAGAGCCAATTCAGTAGTTTCATGAATATATTCATAAACTGTGTACTTGAAATTATAGAAATCTGAAAATCATCTAGGGAAACAAAAAACAAATAATTTTGTTGAGCTGTGTAATCATTCTATTTGACGTCATTCTCCATTAGTGCGTTTGTTGTGAAATTTTACTACCATATAGTATGTCAATTCAATCTATGCACCACGGAGTTTAGAACAGAGAAGGTGTTTCTCTAATGCTATGAGTAGAGTTGCAATTCTCTATCAGTTGATAATATTATCACAGTCATTTCTGTAGTTGAGCTGGAATTCCCTTGACATAGCTCTGTAGGATGCGTATGAGAAAGTCAAAATGACGTAGTTTCATATCGAAAAATAATCAGAAAATGAAATTATGAAATATAATAATCCAGGAGCGATAAGTACATAAGGCTTGAATACTTAAATTCTGACCAACCAACAATCAAATTATCTTTTCAGTTTCAATAATATATTTAACTGTTTTATTTTTTATTATTTGTATGTTCGATTCTATGTTTTATTGTACAATAAGATTTTTTTACACTCTCCACAATCCCCAGTTTCTGAGCGTTTCTCCAAGTCCTTTCATCGTCCTTTCAATTTGGTGTTCTTCTATGTTTTCGGTTACTTGATTCCATTCTTTATGTAGCTTCTCCACGTTATTACCAGTCTTTTTGAAATTGCTTTGAATTATCGTTAGCAAAAGCTCAATACCGTTCGATTGGTCGAAGCTGTGGGACATTTAGTGGACTTAACTCTTTTTCCACAAAATTCACACAATGTTTTGAAACCATTGTATTGTATTTTGCGCGTTATGGGGCTGGAGTTAAATCAGACCAAAATATTAAAGATACGTTATGCTTCTTTACAAACGGTAGTAAACTTTTCTGAAGACATTTCTTTACGTAGATTTTCGAGCTTATTGTACCTGTTGTGAAGGATCGGGTGCTCTTTTTACAACATTCGCAAATAGCCTACCAAAAACGTTATTTTGCGTCAAACTTGATCTGAATTGATCTTTCATCTTGTGGAAGATCTTCTCCTGGCAGCAAGCTGTAAAATTGATGGCCCGAAAGCGGATTGAAGCCGAATTCGAAGTACTTTTCACCGTCCAAAGCAAAGCAGAAATAGTTGAAATAATTTTTCTTTGTAAATGTTTATTGGCCTTTTTTTGATTTTTCGCACAGTCGATTGAGATATTCAACACTGTTTCGCGATACCACGAGTTGATGCCGACCGATTTGCATGAATTGTTTGCAACACACTGCACTCCAATTCCTTGTCTCCGGGCCCACTAGGATGTCACCTTCTCTGTTTGTCTTTAATGGGACCCTCAATGTTAAATTTTTCAATTGCCTGTTTTACAGTTCTTTTGGATACTTTTAGTTTTTTCGCAACTGACTTCACTGGTTTCTTCGGATTTTCCGTGAAAAATTTCAACATTATGCTCGGTGTATTTTCGTTTTCATTCATTTTTACCGTCAGAGCAGCACATTTTATACCCATTTTCAAGGTTTTTTTTTATAAAACTGTTAATAGTAACTTGATTGGGATAATACCTACAGTAAAAAACAATCTTTGAAGAGTATCCAAAAAAAATTTCATTGAAAAATATCGAAAATTAAGCTCGTGACATGAATTTGACATTTTCGTTCAGGACAAAGAGTTGATTTACGGTGAGACACATAACTAATGACTGGATCATCGTAAACAAAAATATTTCGTTAGTTTATGAGTTTTTTGAGGTAACGCTGTCGAGTTTTTTTCAAATATCTAGATTATTTAATTTTTGGTATAAGTTTGAAGTAAAAAAAAAACGAAAAAAACGGAATTTTTTTCGAAATTTCTGTTTTCAGTTGTAAAAAATTCTATAAAAATAAAAAAAGCAAGAAAAAAAATATCTCGACAGCGTTACCTATTAAAAAACCTACAGAAATAGTGTGCAAAATTTCAGAAAGATCGTTCGAGTAGTTTTCGAGTTGCATGTCTCACCGACTTGAAAAATAAAATTCCTCAAAAAACGTGTTTTAAAATTTTAACTGTGCAACAAAAGTGCATGAAAAATTACGAAACACGTGTACCGTAACTGCTCGATGAAATGAATGTATACTACTACAAGTCACATATATAAGTGTTTTACACAAATATAGCACAGACAGGTGTGGATAGAGTGGGAAGACTACTATTACGTATATGAGAGCTGCACGCGGCTAATAAAGCAGCGTTCTGAAAGGAACGCTATAACACGCGATTTGCGCGAATATATGAATTTGAGTTATTTGTATTGTTAAGCCGATAGCTTCGTTAATTTTGCTCGGATCGACCTGAAATTTTGTATGGACACTCCTGAGTCACTATACACTAGTCACTAAACAAAAAAAAATCGATTTTCTGACCATACCCCCCCCCCCCATAGGCGCGCCGTAGGGGGGGCCAGGGGGGGCCGGGCCCCCCCCAGACCCTAGGTTGGCCCCTCCCAGAAAAATAAATATTTCCAACAGCAGACACTTAAGTTTGCACCTCTTAGGTTTTTGTGGTTACAGCAAGAGCTGTGTAGTGCAGTAGTGTAAGCCTATACCAACTTACACTACTTATAACATAGAGACTGTGTTACTTGCGGTATTAATTACGATGTTATGGGACTTATTTCGAGATATGGACGAAAATATTTAATTTCGACAAGTTAAACGTTAAGAAAAAGACGAAAAACACCTCGCCAATCATCTTTTTTTTATTCAGATTATCTGTTCATTCCTACTTGGCAATATACAGGTATTTAGGTAAGAACACTTTTATAAACTAGCGTTTTATGCAATTATGTTTTTTCACATAACATAGTCTAAGTATTAAAATGGTAGGCGATAAGGTAATTAACGTAGAATACAATTTTTGAAGTCATTTGGAGAATAAAAATGGCATCCCTGCCACTTTTATGTTATCTGTGACCTATTTGGTTTACACTCAGGTTAAATGTCTGTGAATTTTATTATAATTTGATAACTGCATCGGAAGTTAAAAGGCAGAGCACTTCAATTTCACCGAACGTTTTTTCATAGTGGCACAGCAACCACATGGTTCTTATCATATTCATTAAGCTTTTGTCAGACCTGTATCTACTCAAGACCACTATATCCTATGAATTTTATCTGGTCGCGAGATACCGTAAACGCAAATTCCAGGTGCTTAGAATATAAATAATTCGGTGCATTTTTGTGCGATTGGGAATTTTACAAGTTTAGATTTGACTGTATAAATATAGTATCAAATTCATCAATCATTTGCATTTTATTCTAACAGCCGTATGAAAGATTTGTGTTTACGTACTTATGGTAGCTGCAAAGTTGCCCAGACATTATTTAAAAACGACAGAAACTTATTTTTATGCCCATTGATGAGTCTTGTCAATTTTGTGATGATCTGATGACTCAGTGTGAGGTTATCACAATGTGAAATTTTCCATAGAGTTTTCATTGTTGCCAAAAATACACCAAAATTTCAGCTCGACCAAACTTCGCGATCCGGATAGCAAAGTTCATGCACAATGAAAAAACTCTAATAGTACTTGGAAGACAGTAAATGATATGGTGCTTGAACAGTTTTGGAATATTGTGGAGAAGGTTATCGGCCTTACGACGTGTCTCAGTCGCCAAAGACGTGCTTTCAGAGGACATGATGAAAGTGGTGCCAGCGATAACCGTGATTTTTTTTTGGAATTTTGTGCATTATTAATAAAAAATTTTAAAAACAAGATTGCGAACTACTGTAATGGCAAAATACAAAATGAATTGATGAAAATAATTGCTGAAATCGTTCGCGAGGATAATACAGCTAAAATAAAAGATTGCGGATTGATATCCACTATGGCAGACGCAACAAGGAACCACAGAAGGAACAACTATCCGTAGTTGTCAGATTTGCTAAGGAGCTAGCAGTCGAAGAAAGGTTCTCAAGCTTTGTAGACTGTTCAGGAGCTAGAAATATCTCGTATTTAGCAGATATAATTTTGAACTCTTCCCGAATTGCCTGTTGTTGGACAGTCTTATGATGGTGCTAGTGTTATGTCAGAACAAAAAAGTGGTGTACAAATCTAAATTAAGATGAAACACCCTGCAGCCACATTTGTACACTGTCTAGCTCATAAAATTATCCTGGTTGTGATGGACACATTTTTCACAATCGACACGTGTACATCCTTTTCAATGCCACCGAATCACTTTACCTACACTTTTTGAAGCCATCACAACACAAATTGTTGAAGCAACTTGAAGAGGCAGTTGGTCAAAACACAAGGCGTGGAATCAGAAGTTTAAGCTCAACTCGTTAGTCAATGAGATTTCGCAATTGCAAATATGTGATCGATAGCTATGGGACTAAGAAAGAGGCTTTAGAAAAAGAAATGGGTGAGGGAAAATACAACGACTCAGTTCATTAATTGGGGATCTTTCATTCAATCAGTAATCCTAAATTTGTAGAAAATCTTTTCATCTTTCACTATGTTCTTTTTATAACAAACATGTTAAGCACATATTTCCGAACTAAAAATGCAACTCTTCGGAATGGGATAAATATTGTGAATGGAACACTACTAATTGAGTGAGAAGACTTGTATTTAGTTTGGGGAAAAATTAAATCATTTGCAGAAAAGAACTGTCTGAATCTCACATTTACCAGAGGATCGCGAAAACGGAAAACAGCAAAAAGCACTAGTTTCAAAGGTTGTGCTGTTTCATTTAGCCACGCAGTTAGGGCTACAAAGATATTCCTGCAAACTAAATGACTCAAAAAGAGTAAGTTACAGCACTTTTCATCTTGCCAAATTGTTTTCCGTTTTTCTAGGTAACAAGTGTTTGAAGCAAGAGATCAATTTCTTCCTTCTAAGCTTAATATATTCCAATTTTTTCAAAAATATTTTGAAACTAAGCTATACTCTTCTTCAAGTATAAGTTGCAATATATTTAGCTTGTAAACGAAAAAATATTCTTACATTTCTAATTATTTCCATTCTATTCCCGTATAATTCATACAAGCTTTCTTTCTTAGCGGTCATTGATAATTCATGTGTAGTTCATACCTACCATTCACATTATATGCATGTGGTAGTAGCTCATACGTATTCACAGACAAGAAGTTTATTTGATAATACATTTTGCATTAGCAAATAACAAAGAATAAATCAACAAATATATAATGTATTAGCAAATTATATAAGTTGTATGAACAGTACTTGCACAAATAAAAAAAAAATCATCGCATGTCTTGAACCTTTCAGTCCCTGGCCCCTGCCAGATTTTAGGCCACGGCCCGCCTATGCCACCCCCCCCCCCCCCCCTTTTCATCTGAAAAAAGGGTCAGTTACATTCTAATGCGATACTGGACACATCCTCACAGTTTTAAAAAGTACACATCTTTCTTTATTCCATTTCCTTGTAAGCACTTAATTCTTCCAGAAGTATACATGCTACTTTTATGCTGAGACGAAAGAGCTTAAGGAACCTTTCCTGCTAAAGAGATCTATCGAATCTCCCATAACAAGTCTCTGAATCCGCAGCATATTTTTACGGCCACTAATATTACTGTGTAATAGTACACATATTTAGCTTGTAGATTTTGAACGATTAAAAATATACAATTATTCCTTTGATTGAATCAACAGACTTATTGTGCTTAAACTTTGCATACCAATAAAAAAATCAAAGGAAAAAGTATATTAAGGAGGGAAAATGAAACCATGCTCACCAATAGGATTCAAACCCACAGCTATACACGGTTAGAAATTTTGGTGCAGATTTCAATATTTTTTGTATTGTATATATGTCTACACCAAAGATATATTAAATTTTAATAGTGTTCAAAAAAACGTTCCTTAATATTGAAAATATTTAGCATTAATGTAGCTGTAATTAGAATTTTGTAATACTCTCTGCATTGATTTGCATTTAAGACGTATTGAATATTAACTGCATTGGGGATACTTTGAGATTGCGAATGTGTTAAATCTTATTATTGCTATAATATAAATGGATATTGATTCCAAATATAGTAGTAATTTAGTAATATACGCTGGAATGACTTTTGAATGGATTCAAATAATACATTGCTATGCTACTAGCCTTTGTTAATCTTTAGAATCTCAAAGAAAACAAATTATATGCATCATTTAAAAAAATATTTTTATTTTCATTAATAAATTAAACACAATTTTAGTAATACGTATATATAAGTACAAACTAATACATTTTTAATATCATTTTGGTTCATTTTTCCAAACCAATATATATGGAACTAACAAAAAAAGTGCTTCAAGCACCATATAACAGTTGTAAGGCTTTTTTAAATGAAGAGAAGCATATTTCAGAAATACTTTATGAACTGTTTCGTCCACTAAGTAGCACTTAACAAATTTACTAATTTGCTTTGCTGCATATACCTTAGCAAAAAATAATATTCATGATCAATATAGAAAATGTTCTTGATTTCACAGAATTTACCGCATTCTAAAAATAAAAGCTATTGAAACGATAATGAAATCCACCATCAAATTTTAGAAAGTCTGTAATACCTATGTTTTTGTCATTATCAACATCAAAGTCGCGCAATTCGTTGTAATCATATTTTTTTTTTATTTTCCTTAATTTACCGGATATTAGTTTTTCCTTAAAACCTAATTTGATATTGCACATCATTTGTTGATGTCTATCAGATAATGTTATGCAGAGGTTAATAAAATTCCCTATTGAAGAGCTAAGTTTAACAAAATACATACGCTTAGCTTCGTAACGGATTGTAGATAGGAGAATTAATGGACCCATTCTTTTGATTACATAAGGATAATGACACAGAAGGTGGTGCTTTGGTAAATGTTGGATATAATTCGATAATTTGTGTATAATCAATTAAAATGGCATTCTATTGGCTTTGAGAGTTTTTCGATAATCGATAATATTCAACGGAATTTTTGGGGCTAACACTATATGAAGAATTTCCTCCATAGTTGAAAGACCTTTAAAAATGTTTGGAAAATTGTTTTTATGTTCGTAAAGAATAAATGATTAATGGAAAATTAGACAAAGGTTTTGGCTGGCAGTGACTCTAATGTTCATTGGACTTTTTTCTTAGCTCTTTGTCGTCTTCACCAAGCTCATTCAAAAGTTTGTTGCTTCCTACTGAGTTATCTCGTCTAGCTGCTTTGCATCTTTCGAAAGTTCCATCTAAGCGGTGTCTCTTAACATTGAAGTTTTTAATTTTACCAACCAAATATTCTAAGTTGGTTTCCGAGCTACATATGTAGTAAATCCTGTAAAATGTGCATCAATAATATTTGCTGTTGTGCATATTTCCAGTGCTTCTGTTTCCATCATATTTACTATTCGGAACTTTCAGAGATGGAAACAAAGTGATGATTGCTCTTGCTGAAGCAATTTTTTCATGTTTTCCAGGGTAAATGTCACTGATTCTGCGGAGAAACTCAATACTATATCCAACAAGCGCTCTCCGCGATGAATACTTTAATGTTCGGTTTAGAGAATATTCTGCGAAAATCCAATGGCATTCTTTGTTTTTTTTTCAAGTAGGATTTAGGAGTCTAGCTAATTTAACGAATATCTAAATTTCAACCATTATAATTGAAAAAATAAGTTCTATACCTGTTCATTGATTAAATCTGATCGCTGTCAAGGATAGATGGGGCTGACAAAATCATACATAACATACTTATAAACAAAAGGAACAAAATAAACACATTTTTCACCTTCGGAAGAGACTGATGAATCCACGCAAAGCATGCAGCATGCACAGTTCTTAAATTGGGAAACAAAAGCAAGTGAATTATTTAGTATTTAGTCAGTAGCAATGCCCATTGACAGTTTCTTCGGGTTTTAGTCCTGAGATTTTTTGCTGAGAGCATTGTTTTCTTTCCGAAGCAATTTGGCCATGCGTATAATGTTGATGGTTTGCCAGGTGAAAGTTACGATTTTTTGTTTTTACGATTCTCAAAATAGTAACAATTCGATTCATGAAACTTTTTCTTTAGTCCTGCAGAAGCAAAATTTCAAAAGTTTCAATTTGCCATCTGTCTTTCAGTCAATTCATGCTGCACCCATTTCAATTCCCTTGAAGTTTTCCCAACTTTTGGTAATATATTGTCCAGTCATGTGTAATGTTTCTGCAAGTTGGTTCATTCAATGACGCTTGCAAATCAGCATCTTCTATTGATTTGGGTCTACCAGAGCGTACCTTGTCCACCGTATTGAAATTGCCACTACTGAAGGGTACAATGTACGCTTTTTCAAGCAAATGATGTGCTTCAGCTGCAATTTTTTAAGAGCAGAGAAGCACAGTTCCCGCAATTGTCGTTTATTTGACACAAAACTCAACATCTTCGTTGCGTGGAATCCGAAAACTTAACGTTGAAAGAAAAAAAAAGTTAGCCCCATCACTTTCACCCCCTCTCCCTCCCTCTGACAGCCAAATTGTCTACGCAACCAGCTATTTTTTTATAATCAGTTAGATATTGAATTTAATGTACCTCAACTGATTTTATGGTGAATTTTCTAATTTTTGAGTAGTTAATTAAAACAAAATAAATAAAAAACAATATAAAACAAAATGTTCTGTTTGTGATGCCTTTTCATCAAAATATAATTTATAAACAATTAATGTTTTCAATTTAGTGTGACATTCAGTATTAACGTATCAAAACTCTGTGCATTTTTAGCTTGTTGTCCCGAAAAAAAGAGCAGCGATTCTTTTGGACCGACTAATGGTCGCACTGCATCATGCCCTGGAAGATGAAAAGAATGGAAGCCGTAAAATAAGTGACGTATACGGCAGACGAAGTCAAATAGACAGAAGCCGATCTTCTCATGGCATCAATAAAATCGACAACCCGAATTTCATACCGAGCTTTACAAATGAATTGACCAGTGGTAAGTGATACTTGGTCGTGAATTGTGAAAAGTCTTACAAATTATTATTTTTATAAAAATTTTTTAAATAATTTTAAAATAAAAATCTATTTTTTTTCGCTATGAGGTTTTTTGACTATTTGTACACAAACAAACAAACCTTACATTAAAAAAATTAATGAGTAGAACAACATAATTATTTAATTATATTTTTTAATATTATAAAAAAATAAGAAATTTAAATATTCGTCAACAAAATAAATTTGTATTTTTCATTAAATTGTATTTTTCAGATCATCTTGACATCTACTCCGAGGTTCCAGAAGACGTTGATATTCGTGATTTACAACAAATGGACAATCGACAATATAATGGAGCAGTAAGTAATTAAATCTGTTTAGCTTCTCATTTAATTCACAATGATTTTGAAATTACGATAACTAATGATGCAAAGTTATGTTAAGCTAGGCAAAATTTCAAAATTTGATATTTGTATTAGACTGACACGAAATCGATATAATTAAACAGAAAAAATATAAACAAAATTGGTACATGATATTCAGCATATTTATTTTTTAAACAATGGGAAAAACGCGCAGATAATGCTCGTTTTTTATGTCTTATGACCAATATGCTTCGATATTTATTTCATTTATTTTTCGTAAAACTTTTCATTTCATTCAATTTATTTTGTTTTTCCGGTCATGTATTATACTACGTATTTTCAATGGCATAGAAATGACAGAAAAGAAATTAATTAAGTCCTAACAAGCGAGCATCTTCATTTCATTTAAAATCGAATAACATTAACATCTAGATTTTACGCCTGGAAGACTAACCGAATAATTTGTTCTACTTTCTTCTAGCGTCGTGGTCAGGACACGGATAGCAACGTTGGCATCAACAAAGGACGCGTTTATTGGCGATGTTATTTCAATGCTGTTACATGTTTTTAAAACAACCAAATGACCATTGAACACATAATTTCCCATCGTTATCATCGTCATAACTTAATCCACGCCAAAACTAACCAACAACAAACGAAATGGAAAACAATCATTCTAGGACATATGTAAAATAAATATAGTAAATATAGTTAAAAGAAAAATCAAAATATCAGCAAAATAATATTTAATGTCATCAAACGTCATCCCGCTTTTTCAAACATGCATAACAAATTTTTAAAAAAATGTTCGAAAAAATATAGCAAATTGTAAATATGTATTTTTAATATGTATTTAAAACGAAAGAAAATAACCCAAAAAAAATTCTAAATTCACGTGCAAATAAATTAATATTACGTGTTTATGAAAACATATAAGAAATAAATAAAGCAAAGGATCCAAAGTGAATAATTCCATATGTATACGAAAAATTTATATATAAATACCAAATATATATATGATAATGTTTTTGTATCAATAATATCTAATGTAATAGCTAAATAGATTTTTAACCATATATTTATATCAGTCTGAGAAAAAACTACGCTGTTTTCTTTAAAATACAATCTTTAATCGAAACCATAGAACACGATATCTCTCAATAAAAATCATCAATATCTTGGTACGATTATCAATTATATTTGCTTGTATAATATTACTTTGCATAAGATTTTTGTCCCAACGAAAATTGTTATGCCAAGATATTTTTTCGGTCGCACTGAAGGCATATCAATTTCAACTAGGATCACGCTCATTGCGTAGAACTCATATAATATTGGGCACGAGATGAAGTGTCACATGCACACTTATTGTTTGATTTCAAAAAGTACCGAAAAAATTATGAATCATAGATAATTTTGCGAAAAATGTATGTTCATAGTTATTTGTTTGCTGCGTACAAGTGCCTGTCTGGGATCTAAATTTCTATGGGTGGGAGTGAATGCCGACGTGAATGAGGTGAAAGTAATAGTTGTGGCGGGAGTGAAAGTAATAGTATAAGTAGTTCGGATGAAGGCTAAGAAGATTTACCATATTAATCAGAAGATTCCGCAAATAAGGAAAGAGTACTGCGTATGAAGCCAATATCCGTAAAAAATATTGAACATTTATTTCTTAAAATGAAGTAACGCTTTCAATTTTGTAAAAACATATTTATGAGCTGAGAAAAATCAAAGAGACAGTGTTTATTTGATTGTCACATTCTAGCACCCAACGTCGGTAACCATGCACATGTTCTGTTCTTACTACTGGGAATACTCGGGTCATATGCAGATGTTTTTATTCTTTTATGTATATTCCTTAAAAGAATTTTTTACTAGTTCTAAATCATTTATTAAATATTGTGGGAAGATACCTAATATGACAAATCGAGTGAAGCACTTTTGGAAAATTCTTCAGTAGACATAACTTCGTACTGTAAATATTGAAACGGACAAAAAATTCATTATGCTTTGGTTCTAGTGAAAAATTCCAACCGATTTGGTGATTTTTCAGTGGATGGGGTTCAATCTTAGTTTAAAGCATCTTGTTAGCATATAATATTCCATTATCGAATGATTTACGGATGCAATATGAAATACATTGACAGAAGCATACTAGTAATTACCGGAAAAATATGGTAGTTGATAGTTGAAAGAATTATAGTAAATGATAAATATCTACGAATAGAGGAGCTTTGAATAGATGGAACTATGCTGGTAAGAATCGGTAGGAAAAATGTACGAAAGGTGAAAACAAATGTTTTTAACATTTTCAAACAATGTAACAAAAATATTTTTTGAAACGTAAGTAAAACTAGATTTTCTAGAATTATTTTTGTTTTGTTTTTATTTGCACTGGTTTCCTGAAATCCTTTGTTAAATGTTATTATAACATGTCAAGGAAATATCAAGACCAGGAGAAATAGTCACGAATCAGGGGAGAAAACCAGTTTTAAAATGTTTTTAGTAAGAATCAACAATTTGAAAAAGAATCGATGTACCGCTATATCATTACGATTGAGAGTTTAATTGGGAATGTGGAATCGGTGGCAAAGTTTAAGCAAAGTTTCTTGGACTAATATGATGCCGATTCTATGATGAAGCAGGAACTGCATTATCAGTTATTTTTTGTCGATGAACGAGATAACAATGCAAGAGATGATAGACATTGCCCTGTGATTATTTCCTGGTACTATGAGACAAAAAGGCTGGGAGGGATAACCGAGTATTGAGCATGCTCTAGACTAGGGGCGGGAAAACGGTCGATGACGAACAGTTTGAAAGTCGATCGTTGACATTTTAAATAAAATACTAGGGTAATTTCAAATCTTTTAATTTAAAATGTGTATTAAAAATTTGGAAGACAGTGAAACATGAATTTAAAATTAAACAAGTATCTATTCTATAATTGACATGGCTGATTTTCAAGCAATGCTTCTACTTCATTCTACTGTATGCGTACGCACATAGATATGAAAGAATATAGATACGAAATGGCTATCCGTGTATTCATACGTGAGTGTGCCTTTTTTAAAACACGCACAACATTGCTCTCTCTCAAAAATTCCGCTCAGTATGCCCCTTTCTACCGCACTCACAACCGAAAAGCCTTAATGATGTGTCTTAATGCTGTGAACACCAGATCGGTGTAAAAGCGTGCAACGGGCAACACGGAAAGAAACGTCAATGTCAGTTTGATTTGTGTCGGGGACTGAGAGCATTGACTTCCAGTCAAATTTTTTCAAATAAAATTTGAAAATTACATCTATGTTTATCCGCAATCATTTGTGTTGGTTTCGCGAGTTAATTAGCGGTAAAAAATTATAAAATAGTGCGATAATGAAGTGCCGCGTTCCAGGCTGCAAAAGTAGCTACCGAAGTGCTTCGCGGGTGATATTGTATTTCGGGTGAGTAAAATTAACGTTTAGCATCAATTTTGTATAGTTTTTGTGTGAAATCACAATTAATTTCATTCACAAAAAGGATTTTAATCTCCACTCGCCGGTTCGGGGAAAGAAATGTCAAATGGCGATCTCTCCTGGTTTTTACATGAGCGTTACCATATGAACTGTGCAGGGCGTACACCATTACCTCATTCTCACACCAGTAAACAAAAAGTCGAAAATTAGCACATTTCTCTCGGTCAATTTCTAATCCATTCTCTCTTATATCTGTGCGTACGCACCTCAGTACAGAGAGTGTAAGGAAATGAAAACAGCTGAGAGAAGTGAAACATTTTGTTTACGCCTCCAAAGCAATTGATATACATATAAGGTATGTTCCCGTACTGTCAGTTACTGCATTTTCTTAAATCATATGGTGAGGGAAATTCATGAAAGTATGGGAACGATCTCATTAGGTCTGTTCGCATACTGCAGTGAACTGCAGCAGTAACAGAGCCCAAATTGGTAAAGCTCGACTACGTGCCCCCATAGCCGTTAGGAAAATTTACCGGTTGATGTCCAGCTGGTATTTTCGTGGTTTTGTGTTTGTTTGGGAGGTGTTTTTTGTTTGTTTGTTTATGTTCATTGCGCTGTCTTGTCGTGTATTTTTTGTACGTTTTTGTTAGTTATTCTTCAATTTCTCAACCCTGCTCGTCCTCTGGTGATAGGAGAGGCAAAAAATTGATGAAGAAAACTCAAAAACATACCGAAACTAGTCGAGAAGACAGCACGATGATGATGATAAACAACCAAACAAGCAAAAAACAGCCTCATAAACAAACACGCAACCACAAAAACACAAACATATCAACTGAACGTCTATCGGTAAAATTGTGTAACGGCTATGGGGCACGAAGTCGAGTTTACCCCATTTTCGTTACCCATAATAATCCTTTTTTTGCAGTCGCGTCAATTATCATATGAGTTCCATTAATAGAATCGTATAGTAAGATAATTTAATAGAATTGTATACGAAGCACATATCTATACTCATATACATACACATACATATCTTTCTATACAACAGGATCTATTACTGCAACTGAAAATTGACCCACCTGCAAAGAAAAAATAACATATGTAATCAGATTTATAACATCAATATAGTATTGGTTATAAAATAAAACAGCCACATATTCTCCTAACAATACAGTATCTTTTTAGCTACGATAAATATGAAGTTCAGAGAGCCAGTCAGCTTTGTACTCCCTTAAACCAAACCTCCCCCCAAGCTCATCAATTTATATTCAGATAATGGTAATTGGTGCTTTTCGACTGCTAAGTGCACACAATGCACAAAATATCCACCATTGGATATTTTTCGTTACCAGTAAAAGAGTTTTGAATGAAATATATTTCGTTTTCATTCTAATATTGCACAGCAAATATTACTTTCGCGCGCTCATTTGAATATATGTATATCCATTTCAAAACCTCGCGCCAAGCCCATCGTAGTCGATTTGACAAACTGCAGCAAAATGCAATTCGGGTGCAATTTTCTACAAATTGTTGCAAGAGGGTAAGCGATGACGTCAGGAATATTTTGCTTGCAGCAAAAGTACAAAAACGACTTGCTACGAATCTATTTTAATATGTTATAATAGACTCAGGCACGCGAACAGACCTATTGCATTTCCTGAAAATTGACAACCAAAACTGTCAGTTTTCTGTTTTTGGAAGAACAATAGTAATTAGGCCTGTTTCCGTACTTCAGCAAACTGCAGCAGTAACAGAATTTGGCAGCTGGCTTCTTTTTACTGCAAAATTTGGCTTGCATTTGACTTGCAGCAAAAGTACGGAAACGACTTGCTGCGAATCTATTTTAATATATTATAATAGATTCAAGTACGGAAACAGACCTCTTATAAAGTCATCCTAAGCGGTGATAAATTATCGCCACAAAAATATTCGTCCTTCATAGCAACATTACGCAAAAAATATGTTGCTTGCCGCGCACATTTGAAAATATTTACTCGCGCCACACCGTTTGACACTTTTCAGTATTTTTCAGTAGCTCGAACCCTACTGAAAGAGGGGAAATGTTCAGTTTTCAGTAAAATGGAGTACGAAAACGGCTTCATTGCAATTAATTGCGATTAATCGTAGTACGGGAACAGACCTTTAGTTGATTTGATCAGTTGGCTACATTTTTTGCCCGTAAGGTCACTGTGTTTATCAAATAGGACGGTTCACGCAGTTTCAGTTCACATAAAAGCTCGCAGAGCATAGGTGGCGGAGAAGCCAAAGGGAAAATCCGGGGTATTTATGCTCTAGATTTGCTCTATTTGTAGATTTATATCATTATAGTAAAACTGCTTCACTAAACTTCGTGTAATTATACGGTTGTTTCATTTCCTTAAATCTTTCTGTTTGAAGGTACGCACATTTTATTTTTACTTCCCGCTATACACCTTATCGTGATACTGAGCTTGCGGTGAGATCCAACTAGTTGTCATTTGTCAGAGTACATATGGCTTACAGCTGCTTACCGTACTTTGTTTTGTGATGTAGTGTACTGAACTAAAGCAAACAGCGAGAAAGATATTGTGTATTTACAATTCGCATTATTAAGATTATATTTTTATTGAACATATTTAATTTTGGTTTACTAATAGAAAATATTAAATATATAATTTGCATTCGTATCTCTGCTACCGGAGTAATGAATTGTCCCACACGGTGCAACAAAGGTTATTCTCAATTTTAGATGAACTAAAATTTTGGTTTAACATTCCATATTTAATAATTTAAATTTAAGATAAAATGAATAAGAAAAAAAAACATAATTTTTATAATGAATGGGAAGAACTTTATTTTTTAACTATGTATAAGGACAAATGCCTATATTTGATATGTAGTGTTACAGTTGCCTTGCTCAAGAAAGTAAATCTCAAATGAAATTTTTCGAGTTTACATAAAAACTATGAAATAGCAAATTAATTTGCTATGTTAATAGCAAATTAAGAAAATTGGGGGTCGGTAGCTTAGCTCGCTAACGCATCAGTCCGAAGCAGCGATCTACTGCCCGCGGGTTCGAATCCCGCCGTGTCCATGGCTGTATTTGTTCGCCTTGTGTTGTCTTAACAGACAGTGACGAGGCATAATACCAGCGCTCCATTAATTAAGTGCCACATCAAAGCTTTAGTAGCGACTAGGCATAACACTAGCGCTTTAGAAAATAAGAAATATATGTGGAACTTAAAAGAATAATGGAATAATAGATATCGGCTTCTCCCATATGTGTTTCCCTACTGCCATCGCTAAGCATTCGCTTCAAAAAGCAATTCCCTGAGCTTTGGCATTATCATAGAAAAAAAAAACTCTAGCGCATCAGAACCGCTAGAAAACTAATTTGCGAAGAAATTGTCTTTGAGTGACAAACAAATGTGGAAAGACGTAATACACTTTTTTGTAGAATCATATCAACCATTCCTTATCTCAAGCAACAAAACTCAACTATGACACACATGATGAAAATGTTCAGTGCTGGCAACACTTTCCCAACCAAGCAGCAATAAGTTTACCATAACAAGCTCATACTTAAATCAACTTATTCTTTGAATTTCGTTCTCATCGGAGGATTTCATCGAAAGTTTCAGCGGTTAAACGTTGTTTGAGGCTGCCATTCGAAAAATGTTCAAAACTCGGAAAATTTAAAAATTAGTTTCTTATTTTTATCGCAAATGCTTTGCATATGAGTATGTAATTTCAAGCATCTGTTGATGTAATATTTAAGAAAATGGCTAATGCTGGTTACCCTGTGTCAGCAGCAGAGCAAAATCTATACCAAATCTGCTTCACGTTATGTTAAACCCAACCAGTAAATTTCGTTTCGATTGAATCACGGCGCTGGAAGCTATACGGGTGAAAAGAATTGTAGGGTAACCACCCTCAAAACTTTTCAAATTTTTAAAGCGTTAATATTTTTTGTTAATTTTCATTGCAGGATCATTCCCATTTGCAAATCTAATGACATAATCGCTCAGTAAAGAAATTCCACAAAATTACAGAAATGTCATAGCTGGCAACCCTTTTATGATTTTTGAACGAAATTCCTACGACATTTACTTCACATAAATGTCCATTTACTGCATGAACTTCGTTTTGATTTCTGCTCTGGACCGGAAGCTATAGGGAAAAAAGCTTTATTTTGCTGAGCAAATTTGCAAGATTTATGAAACAAAAATCACCATATCTGGCAGCCCTATTCTAATTTTTCAACCAAATTTTCATCAAATGTTACATAGAGTAAGATCCAAGTATTGTGTGAGTTTTGTTAAAATCTGATGGCTGAATCGGAAGTTATAGGCCAAAAAGCTGTTTTTTTCTCAGTGGTTCTCAGTGATGAACCACTGCCACAGGGTTGCCCGCATTTCAAAATCGCCTCTATCAGATTTGGTCCTAGCTAATACCAACATGTTCTGTGAATTTCATTATGATCGGATAATCCGGTCGTCAGTTCTCGTGAACAGAACTTTCGAGTGCTGAAAATAGAGGTAATTTGGTGATGGGTTGCCGTTCTTGTGCAAATCGGAATTTTCAAAATTTCAATTTGACATAATGGACAAAGGTAAAAATGTATCAATGATTTGAATTTTTTGTCAAAAATCAAAAATTTTTGAGGAGGGTCAATGATTTGAAGGATTTTTTTCAGGAGCCTGCCGTAGCTACAGGGTTACCTGCAGTATCTTGAAAATCCATGTATGTTTAATCTTAGTCAACGTCAATATGCTCTACGAATTTCACAGTGATCCAATGTTTTTGTCAGAAGTAATGACAAATCAAAATTTGAAAAACAATCCTTGCCTACTTTTAGGCACTTAGCACCCACACACGGCTCCAAACTTTCAATTCTTTATCATAAACAAGCTTAGAACATAATTATTTTTCATTCCCAATACTTTTTTTTAACAAAAATTTACACTGCTTGGAAATATAGGAGTACCTGAAAATTCACTAAAACGCTCGCCGCCGCCAAAAAGTTTAGGATATCTGAATTTGAGAAAGTCGTGGATCTACCTACTATATATATCTACGTTCTCCGAAAATTTTTAGCTTAATCGAATCGGCCACTCCAGAGATTATCTCGGAAAATCATTTTGCTGATATATATATATATATATATATCTATATATATATATATATATATATATATATATATAAATATATATATATACATATATATATATATATATATATATATATATATATATATATATATATATATATATATATATATATATATATATATATATATATATATATATATATATATATATATATATATATATATATAAAGAAATACGAATTTTCGGCAAAACGAGTTTAATACTAATGTTCTTCGAACATTAGTAAAAATCAACCGCACCGTAGTTTTTGATTCATCAATCCAAAATGGTAACTGAATCATCTTATATCATAGCGTACGGTTTGGCAAAACATAAAAAGCCTTATCAGGATGGATTAACTTTTAAGGAAGCTTGCTTTTCTCGAGCGCAGCGAGAAATTATTTTCTACCATTAAAAATAAAAGTGAAATTCTCAATGCAATTAAAGATTTGCAACTTTCTCGCAGAACTTTAACTCGTCGTATTAAAGATATAAATGAAATTGTAACTCGAAAACTAGAAAATGAAATATATAGTTACCGTTTCTTTTCGTTGCAGTTTGACGAGTCACCAGTTATCGTTGATACTGCACAATTTATTGTTTTTAGAAGAATATTTTTTTTTGCGATTTTTCCGTTAAAGTAGAATTTTCAACAAAACTTCCGATAAAGGGAACAATGCAAGGTGCGGATATGGTGGCAACATTTGTTCCATTTGCTGAAAAAAATTTCCCTTTGCATAAATTGGTTGCTATGTCTACTGACGGAACACATTCAATAATGGGTATTATAACAACAGCCCAGCAGTTCTTCCCCAAACACCCATATTCACCAGACGTCATGTTTGTTCTTCACCACACACACCCATATTCACCAGACTGCATGTTCTCCAAGGAACGATTTTACATAAATAGAACTGCAGCGATCATGGAACGGCAGTTCGAGCCTGGCACTCGAACAGAGAAGACGTAGAGCGACTTGAGCGATTTGATCATTAGCGAGCGACAGCGAATAGCAGAGACGAAGAGCGAGCCGAGTGATTACGACGTTGCCGAGCAGGCAAGTTATTAAGACGACTCGAACAGCCGAAAGATTTGGACGAAGAGCGAACGAATTACACAAGTGACCGGCAGGCGATGAGGAGCTATCCCAAAGGGCAAATTCAAGTCAACCGAGCAGGTAGCAGTGTGGCAGCAGAGGCCGAAAAGGAATATTAAACAGAGAATCAGCGGACATTAAAGCGAGCAGATAAAGAAAAGGTTAGTACTTTCAACGTTAAGGTGGTTAAACGCTTAAAAAAAAAATATATATATATATATATATATATATATATATATATATATATATATATATATATATATATATATATATATATATATATATATATATATATATATATATATATATATATATATATATATATATATATATATATATATATATATATATATATATATATATATATATATATATATATATATATATATATATATATATATATATATATATATATATATATATATATATATATATATATATATATATATATATATATATATATATATATATATATATATATATATATATATATATATATATATATATATATATATATATATATATATATATATATATATATATGCTGAAATCCCTTCAAAACTCCCTGGTAGGCCCCAAGAGAGTAAAAAAAGTTAAAAAGGCCAATAAAAACAAGGTGATTATTGGTACTCCATCCAAGAGAAAGAGGTCCGAAAATAGTAGTGACGCTAAAACTGTAGATTCATCCGACGATGAAAGTAACCTCTCAGAAACTCCTGACGTTAACAACGTGGAAATGGAAGAATTCCCGCCACTTCCCTCACCGAAACCAGTAGAAAAAATTACACTCAATTCAAAAAATACAGTGCCCAAGCCACAAAATCCTCCAACCGGTGGAAAGACTGTACCAATCATTCTCCGCCAGCCGGAGAAATGGTTACAAGTAGAAAGAGAGTTTCGTAGACTGAACTTCAAATTCACGTCTGCAAAAAGGATCTATCTAGGAGTCCAGATAAGTCCCGAATCAATCAAGGACCACCGAAACATGACCAAATTCCTAACCGAGAGGAAGATACAATACCATACGTATCTCCTCCCTGAGGAGAAAAATCTGAATGTCATTATCAGGGGCCTACACGGCATGCCTACTGAAGAAGTAGTAGAAGATTTGGAAGCACAGGGCTTTCATCCAATTGAGTGTTTCTTCCTGAAAACAAAAACAGGAACGTCCAAATTATTAAAAGTATTGTTGCCCAAAAATGAAACGGATATTTACAATATTCGTGCTATTTGCCACCTACTTGTTCAGGTAGAAACCCAAAAACCTAGAAAAGGTCAAGCACAATGCCATAATTGCCAGCAGTTTGGACACTCGTCAAACAACTGCCACGCGCAACCAAGATGCGTGAAATGTGACGGTCTTCATCACTTCAAGTGCTGTCCCAAAAAACCCGAAGAAAAAGCAAAGTGCGTGAATTGTGGAGGAGACCACCCAGCAAGCTACAGAGGTTGCCCTCGTAATCCCCAAAACCTCAAAAAAACCTTCGCTGAAATCGCGAAAAATCAACCCCTCCAACAACAAACAACAACCACAAAACCAGCCAACCTCCAAGCTCAGATAGGGAAAACAAATGCGATCCCCAGCACAGGTCAAATGGATCAGCTGTTCGCTGGTATACAACAGCAATTCCAGCATATGATGCAAGACATGATGGCTAAAATGGTCCAAAGCATATTCAATGCTCAATCATCCCTCCCAATAATCAGAGACCAATCTCCATCATTTCTTGGAATGCCAACTCTCTCATCAACAAAAAGGGAGAGCTAACACAATTCCTGCTTGATCACAGAGTTGACATCATGCTAATCCAAGAAACTTTCCTGAAACCCTGTCATCAATTCCGCATTCCCAACTACACTCTCTATCGCAATGATAGATTAACTGGAAGGGGAGGCGGCACAGCAGTCCTCATTAAAAATATAATTAATCATCATAGTACCCAAATTCCCATATTACAAGAACTCGAAGCAACAGCTATCAAAGTGCTAGGGAACGCTCTCGAATTCGAGATTATTTCAGCGTATAAACCACCAAGCTCCAAAAACTTCATACCTGATCTTGCAAAGCTATTTGACCATCAACGGCCACTCTTCTTAGCAGGGGATCTCAATGCACAACACAGTGACTGGGGTGCGAGAAGAAATAGCAGAGCTGGGACCATGCTTTGCAAGTTTGTTGCAGACAATCACCTGGCCTTACATACCCCTAGTGAACCAACACGCTTTGGGCCACATTCAAGGGGATCAGTACTGGACTTAGCAATATCAAAAGATATGCATTACCACGTATCCATAACAGTACTCGATGAGTTACCTTCAGACCACAAGCCAGTTCTCTTCACCATTCAAGAGATTCACATCGACAACCCCCTAAGACTCCGAAAATCCACAAATTGGGAAAGCTTCCATAACACACTGGCTAACATATCCTGTCCACTAGGTGCAGAAAACACCAACATAGACGCCATGAACAGCACATTAACTGGAAAAATACAACAGGTTCTTGAAGAAAATACCTCAACCACAACGGTAACAGGAAACAGTCCATATGAGCTTCCAGGGTATATAAAAGACTTAATTCGAAAAAGAAATAGAATTCGAAGGAGATCTAGAAGTTCAGGAGATCCAAACCTCAGAAGAGAGTCCAATCGAATCACGAACCTCATCCGGCTGAAAATATATGAATTCCAAAACGAGCAATGGGGCAACTTCCTAGAAAGTCTTGAGCCAGGGGACAATAATTTCTAGAGGCTAACGAAATATTTCCGAAAAAACTCTAAAGTAGCCAAGGTACCTATTCACGGTACACAGGGACTCCAGTACTACAAAGAAGGAAAAGCGGAAGCCTTTGCAGACACACTAGAGCTACAGTTTCGTGAAAACATCTTTTCAGACGAAGATTCAGAAGAGGAATTATTCGAGAGGAGAGTACTTAGGGTCAGTAATAGTATTCTAAATTCGACAGCCCCCCCCCCCCCAACTACATCATTTCAGAAACTAGTACTCAGGAGGTTAAGGACACAATAAATGGCCTCAAACGCCACAAAGCTCCCGGCCGAGATGGCATTAATAATGACTGCCTAAAACGCCTACCCGATAATATTATTCAAGCCATTGCTGATCTCATAAATACAATGTTCGAAAAACAAGAATACCCTACAGCCTGGAAAATGGCAACAATTACAGTCATCCCCAAACCTGGGAAAGACCTTACTTTTCCACAAAACTGGCGACCTATTAGTCTTCTCAGCTCTATAGCAAAAATTGCGGAGAGAATCCTCCTCTCGCGCCTGTGTCAGGAAATCTCCAACAGGAATATAATCCCTGCCGAACAGTATGGTTTCAGACCGAATCATTCCTGTGAGCTCCAACTTGCAAGAGTAGCGCAAGACATTATAACTGGATTCAACCAGACAAAATCAACGGGGCTTATTATGTTCGATGTATCCAAGGCATTTGATAAAGTCTGGCATGCAGGACTTATCTTCAAAATGCATGAACTCCAAATCCCTCTCCCACTTATTAAGACCATTGCGTCTTTTCTCACAGGCAGAAAATTTCAAGTTCGAGTCGACGATCACCTCTCGAACGAGCGGCTAATTGAAGCAGGCGTCCCACAAGGATCTCCACTCTCACCCATATTATACACATTGTATACAGCAGATATACCCACCCAACCGAACAGGAATACTAAACTAGCCCTATTCGCAGACGATACGTGTATATTTCATACATCCCGATCAGCACAGATCATCTCGTCGAGTCTACAAAACTCAACTAATCTACTCCTAAACTATTTTCGAAAATGGAAAATTAGAATCAACCCCGACAAAACACAAGCAATATTTATCACAAGACGAAGAAGACAGCAACCAACAACTATACAAGTAGACGGACAAGAAATAAGTTGGTCAACAACAGCAAAATACTTGGGACTCACATTCGACAGAAGACTTAACTGGAAAGAACACATTAGAAAAAAGAGAGCTGAATGCACGTACAAAATCAATTCCCTGCTTCCCATGCTTAAAAACAAAAGGCTCAATGGAAAAAACAGACTCCTAATCTACAAACAAATTATAAGACCCACTCTACTATACGGTAGCTCAATAATTCAACAAACATGTAGAACCCAGAAACACCAGCTCCAAATCTGCCAAAACATTTCCCTTCGTAGGATCTTTCAATTTCCATGGTACGTAAGAAATAAAGACATTCACAAAGACTTAAGAATTGATACAATTGACAAATACATATGAGATAAAGCACTAAAACTTTTTGACACAATAGACCGACATTCAAACCCCACCATGAATCATCTTCAGCTCAGGAATGACAGAAACAAAACTTACCCTGACCTAAGGGATCTTATTTAATTACATTGGTAAACGTTTAACCAAATTTTGTTGAGATGCTAGCCGAGTGAATAAAACACTCGCCCAGAAAAGGGAGCAAAGGTGTTCAGCACCAGCTCCAGGAAAACAAAGTTCTCAGTCAGTCATGGAACGGCAGACAAGTTTGATTGTGATCATACGCAAGGGAGCACTCTAGGGTCCCCTAAATAAATGATATAATTAAAACTTGCTCTTTTTTTACTTTTTGTAGTATTGACGCTATAAATTGGCACCCTACTCGAGGCACGAACATAGCCTTACGAAGGAGTCCACGATTGGCACCAGGGATGGCAGCCATACAGATGTCTGGAGAGCAGCTGCAAGAGCTCATTAACGCTCTTCGCACCACTAGCACACCACCTTCCACTGGTAACTTTGCCCGTTGCTCAGCACGTTTTGACGGAGAGAGAAGCAGAGCAAAACTGGAAGAGTTCGTCAACGCAACAGCGATCTACAAGCAGGTCGAAGGAATCAGTGACCAGCAGGCAATCCTGGGGATGCCTTTACTTCTCCAAGGAGTTGCAGCTACATGGTGGCAAGTTGTCAAGGGAGAAGCGGATACGTGGGAACAGGTTGTCACGCTTCTCCGAACAACCTTTGCACCTTCCAGGCCAGCATACCAGGTCTACATGGAACTCTTCGAGAAGAAACAGAGCGAAGACACACCAACAGATCTGTTTATCTGTGAAAAACGTGCCTTACTTTCCGAACTTCCCAAGGAGGCACACTCCGAAAAACAGCAATTGGACCTTGTTTCTGGTCTACTCAACTTAAAGATCCGACAGCACATCCCCAGAGATGAAGTGAAGACTTTTGAAGGTCTTCTACGCAGCGCTCGAATCATAGAAGAAAATAACGCAGAGAGAAGGGCAGCGAGGGATCCGGAGCGAAAAACTCAAAAACAACGCATCAAGTGTGAGTTTTGCAACAACTTCGGAAACTCTATTACTGACTGCAGGAAGAAGCAGCAAACTCAACAGCAGCACCACGTTAAAACAGAAGACAGCAAAAGTCGATTTACCGGAGTCACTTGCTACGGTAGCCAATGTGTCCGTAGCCAATGTCCGTCCTGTAGCAAACCAAAAGAACCAGCAGCATTCAGTTTCTGCTCTATGGACCATAGCACCGCTCTTTATTTGTGCCATCGACCTGTTGTTAGAGTTACCGTCAATAACATTGAAGGTATTGGTTTCGTAGATACAGCGGCAAGAATAAGCGTTGCCGGTTCACAGCTGCATTATCAGCTGAAACAGAGTGGCTGCAGCTTCCAAACACAAAACACTTGTGTCATCTTGGCAGATGGCGTAAGGCAACAGAAAGACGTGCTCGTAACAAGAGTGGATGTTAAGATCAATGGGAAAATCATTCAGCTAACATTTATGATTCTTCCAGATTCGAGGGACAATCGTACACTTCTAGGAGTGGACTTTATTCAACACGCAAACATGGTTTTGAATGTGCCGCAGCGCTATTGGTTCTTTGGGGAGAACCCAAAGGAGAAATTCGATCTATTGCAGCATGAAGACATAGACCCAACGCAGAGGCAAGCAGTGGACATCACTTCTCGACCAGATACGCCAGAATTAGCTGGACTGTCTGACATAACTTACTTGCCAAGACCGATCAGCCCACTCCCCAGTACACCAAAGTGTGCGATGAAGATGGCCAGGATTTGTGAAGACATCGATGTTGCAGAAATCAACCTCGTTCCTTTATCATTAAGAGATGATGAAGCGCCAGAAGCTTTCAACGAGCTCAAACGTCGCTTGACCAGTTCTCCAATTTTAAAACAAGCCGATGAGACGAAGCCTTATACCCTTCGAACAGATGCTAGCGACTACGCCCTTGGAGCTGCTTTAATGCAAGGGGAGGGAACCGACGAAAGACCTGTTGAATATGCAAGTCGTGTTTTGACCTCTGCCGAGCGAAATTACACCAGGAAGAGAGGACGCCCTCGAAAACATAGGTCAGCTCCGACGCCAACCTAACTGCCTCCTCGTCGGGACGACTATCGGAGTCAGAAGGGGAGATTATAACAACAGCCCAGCAGTTCTTCCCCAAACACCCATATTCACCAGACGTCATGTTTGTTCTTCACCACACACACCCATATTCACCAGACTGCATGTTCTCCAAGGAACGATTTTACATAAATAGAACTGCAGCGATCATGGAACGGCAGACAAGTTTGATTGTGATCATACGCAAGGGAGCACTCTAGGGTCCCCTAAATAAATGATATAATTAAAACTTGCTCTTTTTTTTACTTTTTGTAGTATTGACGCTATAGTATACAAATCATGGATTTTCAACTCTTTGTAAACAAAATGAACTGTTTTTTGATTTCATATCATTTCATTACTTAATTTATAATAATGCCTTATGTGCAAAAATATTGAACGCTACTGATATTATGGAAACTTGCTAATTTTGATAAGAGCACGAAGTTTAAGGAGGCGTCAGTTCCGTAGTTAACTTAAAGACAATGACTCAGAATATGAAAATTCACTTTTTCTTTGTGATGTTAGGTAACTCAGCCGAGGAACCTTTTTGGAAAGATTTCTGAATCTTTTGCCTGAAATTGTTGCATTTTTGGACGCATTGGGAGAAAAACATGAATAATTGGAAGATTCAGTATGGATAAAAAATTAGCATTTCTTCTTTTATGGGCCATTACAACTCGCTTAATTTACAATTGCAAGGAGAAGGAAAAATATTATGGAAATATTCAGTTCGGCAAAGATTTTAAAGCGAAGTTAAAACTTTTTGCTTCACATTAAAATTTAAAATTTTGAATATTTTCCACATATAGAAAAACATATTAAAATTACTGGTGAATGTAATATTGAAATGTTTTGTTCTTAATTTTTGATCAAGAATTTGAGAAATGGTTTTCAAATCTCAATAATCTTCAACCAATTTTTGAATTTATTCCATTTCCTTTCAGAAAATTCGATAACAAGCAAATTTCATCAAATCTAGCTCATATTTTTCAATTGAATAATTTTGACAATACAATCAGATATAATACTGAAAGCTTATGCAAATGAAAATTATTATATATCATAAGAACATAAGTATTAAAATCACTTTGGGAAAAAATTCATATATATGTCTATATAGATATAGATATAGATAGATATATATATATATATATATATATATATATATATATATATATATATATATATATATATATATATATATATATATATATATACTAGGTTGCTGCAGATGAAATGATGTAATTAATTTTTAAACAGCTGTAACTTTTTATAAAGACAATTTATTGAATCAAAATATGTACCAATAGATGCAACACACTTTTCTCAACGATATAAAAGTACATTTATTCCAGTTTTGTAGAAGCCCGAGTTTCTGGTTCGAAGAAACTCCTCGAAGGCATTTTTGACAGCAGCTTCATTATTAAATCTTTTTCCTGTCAAAAAGTGATCCAAATGTTTAAAGAAATTGTAATCTGTTGGTGAGAGGTCTGGTGAATATGGAGGATGAGGAAGAGTCTCATAGCACAACTCGTTTAATTTTTGGACCGTTGTTCTCGATACATGAGGTTGTGAGTTGTTCTCGATACATGAGGACTATCAATTTCTGATGCATTTCATCCAGTTGAGCACAGTATTTCTCAGCGTTGATGGTTTCACCAGGTTGCAGGAACGGATAGTGGATAACTCCAGCAACAGACCACCAAACAGTTACCATTATTTTTTTTGGATGAAGATTGGTTTCGGCTTTTGTCTTGGCGCTTCATCGGCATCTAGCCATTGGACCAATCGGTGACGATTATCGTATAAAATCCACTTTTCTTCGCAGGTCACAATTCGGTGCAAGGACGGTTCCTTTTTGTTGCGGGAGAGAAGAGAACTTGAAATCTCCATTTGACACGTCAGGTTTTGCTCGGTAAGATCATGCGGAACCCATTTGTCAAGCTTTTTCACTTTTCCAAGTTGTTGCAAGTGGTGGCAAACTGTCAAATTGTCAACGCTTAATTTCTCGGTAAGATCTCTTTTGATTTGGCGTATATATAGTATATATATATATATATATATATATATATATATATATATATATATATATATATATATATATATATATATATATATATATATATATTTATATATATATATATATAGTCAGACTCCACTAAAGCACGCAGCTCGTCGTTATCGATCGATGGTCCAGGGTGTCCATGTGGCTCACTTCCAAGGTCCATATCTCCGGATCGAAATTTTTCGAACCACCGCCAAGTGGTTCGTTCGCTAACTGTATCGGGCCCAAATGCGCTGCTAATATTCCTCGTTGCTTCCGCTGCGTTGTGCTCTGATTTAAATTCGTACAGTAAAAGTAGCCGTTTTTGATTCACTTCTATATTCACTTTCTCTTTTTGTTTTGCCAATGACTATGAAGTGCAAAACAGAAATGACTCCATAAACCAAAGTAGCAGTATTTATACTTCAATTTGTCATATAATTTGCGCCGCCTTGTGCCAACACAATACACTAAAATTGCAGCCAACTTTATGTCATTGTTGAATCGGCCATTTCATCTGCAGCAACCTAATATATATATATATATATATATATATATATATATATATATATATATATATATATATATATATATATATATATATATATATATATATATATATATATATATATGCATATATATATATATATATATATATATATATATATATATATATATATATATATATATATATATATATATATATATATATATATATATATATATATGTATATATCATCAAAAAAATCTCCGAAAATGTAATTTTTGAAATATCATTGTCCAGTTAGCATCTCAAACTGAAATTTTCAGGATACATTGATATATACACAGAATAGTGCCAGATCTCACAAAAAATTAATAATCTTTAACCCTTTGACGCTGGCGGCCATTTTAGTGATATTTTAAATATACCTATTATTAAAAATTAAGGTTATGAAATAAATTTCGAACGTGTTTCAAATATGAATATGATAATCTTTTTGAAACTTTTAACCCTATGTGAGCTTTAGGCGCCTAAAATGAGATTGGGAAAATTTGAAAATTTTTGAATTGCGATAACTTTTGACCAAATTATCAAATCATTATGAAACTTACAGGAAATATTGTTGTTACTAAATTATAGACTCTTGTAGTTTTCTATGAACGTGCTGGTAACCCTCCAGCTACAGCAGGCATTGAAAGTGAAAACCTTCAAACTATCGACTCTCCTGAAAAATTTTCGTCTTTTACAGTGAAAACCAACTCATATAGAAATCTCATGCTTTGTTTGTGCAACCAAAGCAAAGCTTTTGAAATTTCATATCGGACAAGAACTGTAACCCTCCTCCAATTTACCTTTGTTTTAAGGATCAAAAATTTATATTCACGAGAACTCACGACCCAATTATCAGATTCAAATGAAATTCACAGAATGTATTGGTATTGAGTAGGACCAGGTCTGATAGAAGCGATTTGGAAATGCGAGTAATTCTGTGCCAGTGGTGCCATTTTGAAAAACTGGTTTTTGCCCTACGAATCCTGATTCAGTTACCAAATTTTCATGAAATCGACATAGTAGTTGAACTTTGCTCCAAACCGTATTTGGTAGAAATTTGGTTGAAAAATTTGGTTGGTGCTGCTAGATATTTTGTGCAACTTTATTTTACTGGAAAGGAAAAATAAATGCCAAAATAAACGAAAATTACTTTTAAACAAGAACTCTAATCAAATTGAGCTGAACAGGTATTTTTTTCTAACTGTACGTCTTTGATTTAACTTCGAGTCAAAATTAAAGAAATATTACATTACAAATTGAAAATTAATTATTTACAATTTTTTGTCTTGCACGCTAATAATATCATATAACACCCTGTGCCCGAGTAAGTAAACATCAGTTGCTAACATCTTTCGTCATTGATCCAAACTTCATTCACCATGGTCACCAAACGGGCAATGAGTTGATCTAAGTAGTAAAGTAAACATCAGTTGCTAACATATTTCGTCATTGATCCAAACTTCATTCACCATGGTCACCAAACGGGCAATGAGTTGATCTAACTCTTAGTAGGTACTTTACTCAAATCAACGGTAAAGTGAGACGTAGAACTAATTACTGCACTCTCGTAAAACATTGATTGTGAATGAAGTCTCTACCAACCTAAACCCCAAACTCGATACGAATTGTAATGAGAAAACTTAGCTTTACTAAGAACATCATCCAATATGTATAGATGTTAAGGTTACAGCAATAGTCACTTAAAATCTACCTTATTCTAGGGATTATATCTGGAGTATACCTAATTATATTTAACTTAGCATAATTAAACCTAAATTACCTATGCGTGTGCCGTAGCACGGAGGTCAGTTTCGCCCCGGAAACCCTCACTTGGATAAGCTTACTTGCGGTTTTAGAACGTGGGACGTACCATGGCCCGACTTCAACAAAACTTTATACTGACGGCGGCTCGGCCGAGTCTGGTCTCGTAACAATCCTTAAAAAAAGGTTTAATTTTAAGTTTTTTAAGAAAAAAAAACTCTTTTCAAAAACAAATACCAATTCTGAATAATAATTATTGATGTTCTCATTAAATCATTAGTATTGGACAAACATTTTTCTTCTAAAAAACCATAAAAACATGAGTCATTTCGCCCCAATTTCCTATTTTGGAGACAGTTTTCAATCAAAAATTTTCAATTTCGAATATCACAATCAAAATTAAAAGCTTAGAATATTTAAAGAAACACTTTAACTTCTTACCAAATAAAATGGAATTTCAGGGTTTTATATCATTTTTAAAAATATTTACCTGAAGTATAGTAAAAAATTAGCTTTCGATAGTTTTACAAAATTCAAATGATTACAACACTGACATAAAGTCTAATGAGATAACATGAAGCATCGAAATTTTCAATAGACTTCATTTTTTTTTTAGTTGCACTTCTGTTCCAATAATTTTGACAAATAATCTAGAAACTGGTAAAACTCCATACTGTTAAGAAAGTGCAAATATCTCTTCGCAAAGCACGACACATTTTCGGCAACTTTAACTTTCAGTAACAGTTTGAAATTTCAACAATTCCAATTCAGCACAAGGACTCTAAATCATTCAATCTTTCAATCCAAATTCAAGGAATCACGAAACCAACTAAAGAGGGAAAACATACATTTCCAGAAACTGCCGAAGCTAATATGAAGAAAAGTAAATTATACATATGTCTGGAAAATAGTCGGAAATTTTAAATCAAAGTTTTAGCACACTATATACAGCTTGAGTATAGAAATAATATCAACCGTGCAATGAGTATGTGATTAGTACACTTTACTAGTTCTGAAAGTATAGAAAACTTCAATGTGATGTATGGTATTTTCTTTTCTTTCACTAAAACAACATATCAGTTACAATGTATGAGTACATGCTCTCATTCTCCCACGTTGGGCGCAATCGATTCATCTCAGTTTCTATGTTTCAGGATTGAAATTTATCTAGCAAACCGGTTGAAGTCTTGCCGGTTTTTTTTACACTAACAAGTAGAATGAAATTATTTGTTGGCATACATGTATTCAGTTCGTTGACATTGAATTTATTATGTCCAACTTAAAAAATATAACCAACGGACAATTACTCTTCCATTCGGCTGGAGTTTTTCATTACCATCATATGTTCAAAAAAGCAAAGCAATATATTTGGTATATACATCCAAAACGATTTTGCAAACAATTACCGTGAAAATAAGATAATAGCCGAGAGAAATTTTTCAAGGTTAATATATTTTCTTCCGAAAACAAGACAGACTTTTATCTGTACCGTCCTGTTGTTTTTATTGAAAATTATGAGAAATATTTTGAAATCGACTGTCCAGGTCTTTATCGTTTTTCAAATCATAAACTTAAAATTGTTTTCAATTTCATTTAAATATGATAGATCAGATTTCTACTATGATAATACAATTAAAAAACTTAAAACATGTGATTTAAGAAAAGTTATTCGAAGTCCAATTTTGGGTTGATATAAAAAAAAAATTAAATTAGATTCGTCACGACCTATCAGCATTTACCAGCATTTTGCTCAGACAACCTTCATAACACTTGCTAGCGGTGACCATGTGGGTTACCATAGATCAAATATCCTCGATTCTTAGAAAAACAATGCTCCAGCAAAAGTACTCAAGTGTCCTACAAATTCAATTAGATCACCATCTAGATACGCACTACATTTTTGTTTATCGATATTTACCAAGTGTATTATCCTTCTAATATTTCACATTAAATTTTTATGACCGTTTGTCATAAAAAGGTATGTAACATTGCCAGTTGGCAATAGCTTACTTATGTTACCTGTTGTACCAAAATGATTTCCACCTTCACTAATACACAGCGTACGCAATCATAAATTTCCCCAGCGAATAATTTATTATGTTAATGCCGATTTTGAGTGATTTATTGCCACCATATATCTATGCAAGTAAGTGGTGAATGAGGCCTTATATGAAATCATTCGTGTTAAGAAGTGAATATCCCACGGTTTTTCTATAGAATATTGGTGAGAGGGTGATTGGTTAATGCGAAACAGAATGACAACAATTCTTAGCAACAAGAAGAGGATGGCAATGTCTCGACAGGTTACATTAATGTTTTGGACGCAGCTATTGTTGTTGTCATGCTTCGGCACTGACCTATACTTGAGTTGCGATTAACTGGCAAGTTAATTGAATTTGATGTGGGAATTCCCATAATGAAGCATTTCTTATTGCGATGCTTCCGAATAAATACTAACATCAATGAATGCGTGTCTTTAAGAATATTTATGTTACGACGACTGGCTTGGTTTCGAAACTATTTTCTAAAACCAGCAATGATAGAATGGTTTATTGAATTTTTTTCTTTTCAAGATATTAGTGGTACAGGATATAGCTGAAAAAAATAAGTAAATTTTTGGCAAAGCCAATAAGGAAAACGTTATTATATTATTTTTCAGTTTTCTTGCTTTGTCAAATTTTTATGCAACAATACAGATCGAAATTTTTCTCACAAACGAATGATATGTTAAGTATATTCATGTTGAATAAATAATGAGAGACAATTAAATCTACGTGCTTAGAGTTATTTCTTGAAACCAACCATTCTCGGGAGCCCACTATTTCTGACAGTGCACGTGATATATATAACACGTTTCCTTGAGGTTACGTGCAACCTGTGAAAGCTGATGAGTTTCGCAGTAAGAAAATTTGTTTTGATCAAGGGTAGTTTCAACGTCACATAAATAATTTTTAGCCTTGAATTCAGGAGTTAAAATGAGTTGCGTAGTCTATTAATAAATTGTGCAAAAAAAAAATTACGAAATCTAGTTCAAATTAATCAATTGATGCATGGATATGCATCGTGTAGAGTATTGCACCCACGCAACGGTGAAAAAAGGAACCGAATAATTTTAAAATGAGACGTCCAAGGCACAGTTTCGCTCAAAATGAGATCCAAAAATAAGGGAACAAAAAAAGAGAAGGTCTTATTCAAATTTTTGTTCAACAATAAGCCAGAATTTTCAAATTTAACAACTTTTCTGTGTAGTCATTTGAAAAAACTTGGGGAATGACTTCTTTGTTTCTATCACAAAATGATCAATTGTGACAGAAATGTCAAAACATTTAAATATCTGATTCATGTTTTTTATTTTCATTTGGATTTGTGTATTAAAAAATGAGTATTTTTAAATTGTTTTTAGGCTGTGAAATTCTTCTTTCAGCTGGATGTTTTGAATTAATCTGACTTAAATAAGCTTTTTTTTTTGCTTATTTGTGTGCATAAAGAAAATAAAATCAAACAATAATGTTTCATGTAAACACTGCAATCATTTAAAAAAAATAATAATATTCTTTTTGTTTTATCGATTATCTTTCGATTTTATGCAATTTTTACAATTATCCTACTTTCAAAGCTATTTTATAATTCATCATTTTTAATTTAGTTATTTCCAGCATACCACTAATAACATTTTCCAACATGTCGACCAGATAAACAAATTGTTTATAAACCATTCGATCCCATCTGCGACATTCAACCTTGAAATCTTAGCTAAATCGTCTCCTTGTCGTGCAACCTAGGTAACACTAAATGAACTAGACTCTCCTTCTTATTAAGGACCCCGTTCATCTTCAAACTAGTTCTTGTTTCAGGACTTATGAACGGTCGTGACTGAGCTGATGATTGTTGCGTTCCGGGCGTAATGGTTTTTCAGTATAAAATTTGTTTCCTGAACATGTCCGCAATAAGCTCCGTTCCGTTACAATCATGGTTGGCTTCAAAGTATGTTTTCAGTTCCGTCGCCATTAAATTGGCGTTTCTGGTTCAGATGAAGTGGGCTCGTGATTTGCACCGATATATGTCCCCATAAATGCTTGTGCCAGCCCTCGTATACCCTACTTGCTTGTCTAGATAATCATGGACTGGTATAGTTACTCTACACATTCAGACTGGGATAGTTACTTTATAGTAGGGTTTTTTTCTTTACATGGAAAGAAATGCCTGACATGAATGCAAATATACCCTCCAATGCCGAGGGAGGACTTCAGACGGTTTTGCGGAAATGTTGGGAATGAGGCAGCTCCATAGACTCTTAGGATCCTAGCTACTAGATATGATGGTGTTAGTGGGTATATGACGAATGGGTCAGGCCTACGAGGTCCCAGTGGAACGTAAGCTCCGTCCACCCTTGTTCCAAATGATCTCGGAACTTTGTTCTTGTAACCTAACCCGAGTAAAGATCTGCCACCCATTCGTTAAAGCAAATGAGCCCACTCGATCGTCCTTCACTGCTAACTCAATTACCCGCTCTCTCCTCAGTCTCTTAACTTCTACTCAGCAACTACACTGACGCCTCTGAAACTAGAACTTTCAGCCTATCAAATTCCAAGAAACTGCAAAAGGTCCTCCTTAAGACGTACTATATGACAAATATGCCTTTTATGAGCAAAATGATTAATTAGTGGAAGCAGTTGAGTTTCTGCTCAGAAACGACAAAAGCCAACTGAGCATAAGAATCAGCGCAGGCAAATATAAATCAAATACCTCAATTTAAAAAACCTTATGAGTATTTTACGAAGCTTATGTAATTTAGTGGGCAGAGTACAGGCTTCAAAAGTGTAGTCATTGGTTTGAATCTAGGTTCGGACGGGAGACTACTCACTAAGCTTTGAATTAACTGTGCTCTGAATAAGTACCTGAGTTGAATCAGTGAGTCATGGACTCGTTTGCACATTGATTGTAAAAATTTTGAATGGGCCCCGGCCCCTAGACCCGCCAAGGGCTTTTGTGGGATTAGTTTACTTTTCATGAGTACTGTACGCACCAACATGAGCTACCTTTATACGATTTGAAAGGACTTGAACACTGTATTATTACGTTTGTTGTTGAAATAATCAGCAACTCGAAATAAGACTGTAATTATGTAAAATTATGTATGAGTTATCTGAGAGTGAAATAGGTATTTTTTCAATTGTCTTAAAAAGAATATAACATAACAACATGCCTAAAATATGAACGCATAAAATACATTTTTAATATTCCTGCATTTCATTGTTAATACACAATTGTTTATAAGAAACTTTGCAAAAAACTAACCTACCCATCACAAAACCAACTTCATTCTTTTCAATAGGTTATATTGTACTCATCTGGCTCAAATTTTACTAGAACAACTTCATTTTCATCCTAGCACATTAACATTTCTTGCTACAGCTACGAAGTATTTTTCTTTTAACTAGTGAATTATTATGGTATATATTTGCATGAGATAATAATGAGTACTTTGTTTCATATCAATTCAAATTGCGCTTTAAAAGAACTTTTCTTTCATCAATTTCCTAGAAACTACAAGAGCTTCTCAAGGACATGAAGAACATGAAGGAATTTAAAATGAACTGTGTAAATCTATGCATCAGAGTGACTTTAAATTGTTTTATTTGTCGAAAAGGAATATTAAAGAAACAATTAGGGATTTCATCATAATCAACTGATATATTCGAAGCAGAATCTGAAGAAAACCTAAAAAATATCGATAAATATTTATGGCGCCCAATGTGGGTGCCGTATATATAGTTCAAAATTATTGAATCCGAATGAAAATTCCAAAACTGAAATTCGTATGACTCTATTCATTGATTTTTACCTGAATTTTTTTTTGAGCATAGATATTTCAATTATGTATCATGAATTTTAGCAATTTAGCAATATTGCATTGATTTAATTTCGACTTAATTAGTCCGGGGAAATCTAACATGGTGCTTCGGAAAAATTAGGGAAAAGATGAATTTTGGTGTGAACGTTGGTACTGGCGTGTTGAACAAAATGTCAAAAGTTCCCATCGATCCGAGTGCTGCGTCACTTTTTATACGGGGTCAAAGGCCACCAAAAGTGACATTTCCTAATTATCTCAGTAAAGGCCACGTCTTCAGAATAACAATGTATGACGAATTTGTAGCTTAAAACATTTCCAACAAAAAAAATTATATAACTTTTTCTTGTGACCATAATCGTTTTTGAGATATACACACTTTTCCATCTACTTGTAGTGTGGTAGATAAGTTTGCTTGCATGTTTTTTTTTCATGCGCCTCTTAAACTTCAAAAAACACACCCACAAACATTCCAAGTCGTAATCAAAATCGGATAATATCAACATGCCGTTGAGAACGAGAATGCTGTTAGTAGCAAATGTTTAGATCAATATATCTCAAAAACGGTTATGGTTACAAGAAAAAGTAGTGTTTTTGGTTACAAGAAAAAAGTGTTTTTTTTTTGTTGGATATGTTTTAAGCTACAAATTCATCATACATTGTTTTTCTGAAGACGTGACCGTTACTGAGATATTTACGAAAAGTCACTTTTGGTGACCTTTGACCCCGTATAAAAAGTAACGCAGCACTCGGACCGATGGGGACTTTTGGCATTTTGTTCAACACGCTAGTACCAACGTTCACACCAAAATTCAGCTTTCCCCTAATTTTTCCGAAGTTTCGATTTTTTTATGTCGGATTTCACTGGGCTATATGTCGTTTTTATCGGCCGTTTCATATTTGGTTTAGCTGCATATATTTTTATTCCAAAACTTGTTTTTGGAAAGCAATATGGAGGAAAATTCAATTAAATAGCGATAACTCATAAAGATGATCTATTCAACTGTCATTGTCATATTTTAGGTAGATTGAAAAAAATTCAAGATTACCTTAAAAAACCAAACGCTGTAATAGCTCAAACCTTGAAAATGACATTTTAAAATAAACTGGTAAAAAAATTCTTCTTTCAGTCAAAAAATATTTGTTTATTCGAAATTATATTCTTTATTTAGGAGAAATGTTAAATTCAAAGAAACAATTCTGTGGAATATACTAAATTAAGAAATTAGTTTTAAGAATTAATAAGAATAAGTTACATTTTAAATCATGCAATTCATCTCTTAGATTTATGGAAAATTTGTTAGAAATAAAACTACTTTTTGATTGAAATTTTAGTTTCCATCAAATGCGTTAGATAATTATTGACATTTGTCATATTATACATTAAGAAATTATAAATTTACCTTCAGAACATTTTTTATGCAAACACTCTTTTTAAGATTCAATTTACCTTAAATAATTGATATGAACCAGCTTCACGTAAGTACATCCACAAATATACTGATAGCATCTTAAAATAAATATCTAGGTGAATCTATTAACCTAATCTAATTGTCAGTCACATACAGACGTATGTGCAAACGATATATACGAACGTGCCGAATTAACGTCCATATTGTTCGGTTTCCCTTATTTGTGCTAAACGCTCAAGGGCATACAGCCAATAAGAAAACAAAGAGAAAACGGTGATTAGCTAGTTTATTTCGCCTGATTCCGTATAAACTACGATTTCAGTCTAAACGAATCCTGGAAGATATTCTCTCAACCAGCACAGATTTTATTTTACATTTGTATGGATAAACTGAGTAATTGTATTGAAACGGGTTAAAGTTTTCACTGAATTACATTCGAAAACGGATCAAAACGAAACAGTTTTGAATTAAGGCTGCTACTGAGCTAATCGTGAAGCTAAATTTTGACATGTCTCCATTATCTGGTCAACCTTTCGAGCGGAAAATTATGGCAATGGAAAAAAGCAGAGACACTGCTCATTCCTGACGGATCAAATGTCAAGAATTTCAATTTTCGATCGATTTTCTTATTGGAGAGACATTTGCACCGCTCAATTTTGCACAAACACCAAATGTCACTTTTTAGCTCGAAAGAATGAATTCCACAAACTAAATTGGCGAAAGCAACTTTTCATACTAAAAACTGAGTACAACTGCTGCTTATTTTCGAGTTAAATTTTTGGCCGAAACAAGTTTCACGTGAAATCTTGTATTAAAATTTCACGTGAAATCGAACACAGTACTAAGCTGTAGGGTCGAATTAATGCGGAGGACGAAAGTACGTCAACGTAAGATTGACATGCTTCGATGTTCGATAAGTTTATTTTGGAATCAATATTGAATTGTTGAAAAGATTTTGGTTGGGAAATGTTATTTCAGTTTCCTGATATCCCAGAAACAGACGATGAATGAAGAGATTGATTTAATTGAAAACCGAAAAATAAATAGATGTTGTGGAATGTTGTTGTTTTTAAATTATACTGTACTTAAAGATTATGGAAATGTGATCAGTTTGGGGAAGTATCTATAAAATACAAATGAATTTGGCAAAGAATGCATCAAGTGTTTTGTTTCGATTTTGAGATGTTGATAATGAAAGAGGTATTACTTTATGAAATAATACAAGAAATAAAGACGACGCTTTGAACAGTGTTTAATATCAAGATCGATTTGATTGCAATTTAATAATTATTGAAAAAATGGATAAATACACAAGAAGATACAAGAGTAAATAATTAATTCAAATGTAATTCAACAGACCAAGTTTTAAAAAAAAATCCTGCTAATGAAGAATAGGAAGCCCAAGGAAACATCCACTGGAAAGTGCATACAAAAATAAATGAGCCATAGCAAGGCAGGGCTAAAAAGAGAAAAAATTGAAAAGGCGTGGGAACAAATCAGCTCCAGATAAAGATCCAGGTTGTGAAAGTCCTAGGGTCCATTCGTAAGAGAATATGCCCAAATGAATTCACTAGATCTGGAAAACTACTCAAGGAGGAGTTCTGCCAGAAGTTGTGCAATTGTGAGAAACTACAACGCTTGATAACGACCACTGTGCATGGTCCAGAAGCTCTGAAGCTCATGGCTCTCAGAGTCAAAATTGAGATTATAGACCTGTCTAACAGCTTGCGAAGAAGTAGCCGCAGCTATGTCAAAAAGTTGAATAGGAGAATAGGAGAAAGTCGGGCGATATAAAAATAATTCTCAATAAAATAAAGGGCCTTGGTGGAGCTCAAACAGACCCAACTATCGAAATCCTAAAGTCTGGTCAAGTCATTGTGTTGATGGTATAAGCCCAAGCGAAAAGGTGGGCAGAAGTGGTACGTTGCTATTGATGTATGGCGCAAAATGACACTAAAAGCAATTGCAAAAGCCCAGACTAGAGCAGTAGCTGCCAGATAGGTAGTCAGGTAGGCCAACGGATAGCTAGTTTCTTAATGCATGTTCTACATTGAAAAGTGTGGCATAGATCGTTCAAGTGCATGTATGGCATTGAAAGATACACTGGACCTCAAGAAAAGGTAACAAGGAATATTGCATTGATTTTATTTTATCGCATTGAAGGCAGATCCATCTTTAAATTTTAATGCAAGAACATTGGAGTGGGGATGGCCACTGAAAACACGTGAGGACAACGCATAGTCGAGATGGCATTAAGGTGGAAGATGGCGTGTTGGTGACATGGAAAGTAATTCCTATATATCCACTTACGCAAGACCGCAGTGAAGAGCTTACACCCTCTAAACCGGATAGAACAGGGGCTCATCAAGCTCACAAACGTACTCGAACTCTCCATGTTTGAGAGCAACAAAGGTCGTTGGAAGGCGAGACTAATAGTTTTTGCGGGCTCATAGTTCAACTGTGGCCACAGAAAAGTCAACTTCTACCCGTGCCAATTAATAACGGGGCGCGGTTACTTCAGAAGGTACCTTGGCAGAATCAGTAAAATGGGGTGCACAGTACTGTCGATACTCTGTGGATGAGTACGTTGAGGCTCATCACCATAGAGATACTCACCATACATTCTTTGCATGCAGTTTGAGAAGCAAACCTCAAGTCTACGTTTGGCTTGGCCACGCCTATCTCAAAATACGTGGAGGAAATACTACGTGCAAAGCGAGCAGAGGGTTACTTCACTGACACACAAACTTTGATAGCTAATAAGTGGGCACCGATACACTCTAAAAAGTGGGTCTATAGTTAATATTTTGATAAAAGGAAATATATTCATTTTTACTAATTTTCGAAGAAAATTAGTATTAAACTCACTTTGCCGAAAATTCATATTTCTTTATATATATATATATATATATATATATATATATATATATATATATATATATATATATATATATATATATATATATATATATATATATATATATATATATATATATATATATATATATATATATATATATATCAGCAAATTGATTAATAGAGATAATCTCTGGAGCGGCCGATCCGATTGAGCCGAAATTTTCGGAGGACGTAGATGTTTATAGTAAGTAGGTCTACGACTTGCTGAAATTTAGATATCTTAAACCTTTTGACGGCGGCGAGCATTTTAGTGACTTTTGAGGTACTCCTATATTTCCAAGCAGTGTAAATTTTTCTTAAAAACAAGGATTGGAAATGAAAACTTATTATGTTCTTTGCCTATGATAAAGAATTGGAAATTTGGAGCCGTGTGTGGGTGCAGCGTGCCTAAAAGTAGGCAAGGATTTTTTTCAAATTTTGATTTGTCATTACTTCTGACAAAAACATTGGATCATCGTGAAATTCGCAGAGCGTATTGATGTTGACTAAAACTTAACACGCATGGATTTTCAAGGTAGTGTAGGTAACCCTGTAGCTACGGCAGGCTCCTGAAAAAAAATCTTTCAAATCATTGACCCTCCTGAAAAATTTTTGATTTTTGACATAAATTTTAACCTTTTTCCATCACGTCAAATTGAGATTTTCTAAATTCCGATTTGCACAAGAACGGCAACCCATCACCAAATTACCTCTATTTTCAGCAATCGAAAGTTCTGTTCACGAGACTGACGACCGGATTATCCGATCATAATGAAATTTACAAAACATGTTGGTATTAACTAGGACCAGGTCTAATAGAAGTGATTTTGAAATGCAGGCAATCCTGGGGCACTGGTACCATCTTGAAAAATCACTGAGAAAAAAAACCGGTTTTTGGCCTATAACTTCCGATTCAGCCACCACATTTAAACGAAATTCACACAATATTTGGATCTTATTTAAGATAACATTTGGTGAAAATTTGGCGTCAAAATTAGAATAGAGTTGCCAGCTGTGGTGATTTTTGTCTCCCAAATCTTGCAAATTTGCTCAGTAAAATAAAGCTTTTTTCGCTATAACTTCGGGTCCAGGCATGAAATCAAAACAAAGTTCATGCAGTTAATAGATCTTAATGTGAACCAAATGTTTTAGGAATTTCGCACATAAATCATGAAAGGGCTGCCAGCTATGACCATTTTTGTAATTTTGTTTAATTTCTTTACTGAGCGATTATGTCATTAGATTTGCAAATGGAAATGATCCTGCAATTAAAATTAACAACAAATATTAACGCTTTAAAAATTTGAAACTCTAAAATTCTTTTCACCCGTATAACTTCGAGCACAGTGATTCAATCGAAACGAAATTTACTGGTTGGGTTTAACTTAACGTGAAGCAGATTTGGTATGTATTTTGCTTTGCTGCTGACACAGGCTAACCAGCATTAGCCATTTCCGAAAATGTTGCACCAACAGATGCTTCAAATTACGTTCTCATATGCAAAGCATTTGCAATAAAAATAAGGAATCAATTTTCAAATTTTCCGAGTTTTGAGCATTTTTCGGATGGCAGCCTCAAACAACATTTAACCGCTGAATCTTTCGATGAAATCCTCCGAGAAGAACGAAATTCACAAGATAAGTTGATTTGAGTATGAGCTTATTATGGTAAACTTATTGCTGCTTCGTTCGGAAAGTGTTGCCAGCACTGAACATTTTCATCATTTGTGTTATAGTTGAGTTTTGTTGCTTTTGATAAGGAATGGTTGATATGATTCTACAAAACAGTGTATTACGTCTTTCCACACTTTTTTTTTTCACTCAAAGACAATTTCTTCGAAAATTAGTTTTCTAGCGGCTCAGGTGCGCTAGAGTTTTTTTCGTTTAAAATAACGAATCACAAATTTTTTTACACATTCAATGTGCATTTTTTGCTTTTACGTCATATCAGCTGTATAATAAATACACAGCTTTTTGTAAATAGAAGTAAAAAGAGTGTAAATTTACTAGTTTGCTATTCACCTTTGCGCCAAAGCCATAAAATTGCACCATTATTTAGGGTCAAGTTACACCATTTGGTCGTAAAAAAAATTTTCTTTTTACGCACTTTTATAAATTTGCATCTTTAATAGTAGGAAACCAGTTTCCTACTATTATAAGGGTGAAATTCAACCAAAATTTTTTTGAGAGTAGGGTAGCAAGCACGAACAAGATGAAGTAATGTCGAAGCGGATTCCAACCTGAACCTTCGACGCAGGGAGATGGTATATATTACATAGTAAGTATATTACATAGTCCGGAAACTGAGGATCCAGGTATCTTTTGTAGTTTTTTTTTTGGGCCATTTGTAAACAAAATTAATCTCACATTTAAAAAAAACATAAAAAGAATGCAAGTCACAGGAGTTTATAGAACTTTTTCACTTTTAAATTCCATTTAAGGTACTAATCAGTCATAGAATCTAAAAACGAAAAATACAAAGCATGGATTCTTAAAAAAATTCTTCTAATCATACAACAGTTCAACTTTAAATGTGATGGAAGCATATTTTTCAACCAGAATTTCTGCAAATACTTCAAATACTTAATTACTCCACGCATCTCATGATCTTATCATCTAAAATCAATTACTAATTTTATGAACTTCTATGCAATAAAAGTTTTAAGAATATAAGTTTCTAATTACTTCTAATACCAAACTACTGTCATGAAAGTTCATATAAAACCACCATGGGCTCTGCATCAAAATAAAATGACTGAAACCTTCTTAAAACTTCTTTGAAATGCATCATATTTCTATGACTACAATTTTTTTAGCAATAAAATGAAACTTTATAGTCGTTTCAATTGATAGATAATAATTTTTCAATTTATGAGTATCGCCACGTGCATGTTGTGTCTTTGGACGGAAATTATCGGACGAGTTTATGACAAACTTTATTAGCCAGGATAAATTACTGTCAATTAATTTGTCTCGCCGGCTGTAATGGGTAATTAGAAGCTACTTTGAGAGAGCGGTTGAATGCTGTTTATGGACTATAAGATTTCGAGTGATGTTTCAAAAAGCTTAGAGAATTTGTTAGTAGATTTGTGGTATTACAGTTTCATCCAATGAAGAGAGTATTCAAATTACTGTTAATGATAAAAAAAAAGGAAAATTCAATTCGATTAATTAAAGAATGTAAGCTATAAGCTTAAAATATAATTCGAGTGTATTGCGACTTTTCCGGTGGATTTATTATTTGCTCTTGAACATACTAGACACTGGCGAAATTTGAAAATTTATCCTCTTGCCTAGAACTCTCATAACTCTGTACGGCTATGCATCTAACGTGCCATCGACTGTGGTCTAAACTGCAGCTCAGCAACCTGTCTTTAGTACACATCCAACTTTAATAACATCAACATCCTTTCATGAATATTTCCCCGAGAAGGTTATGCATATAAATGAGACATTGTAGGCTGAATACGATATTCGTGCTGCAAGGACACAAACAAGTGCAAGTACTTGAGAAATGACCATATCGTCATAGTCAACGTCATTGTCCTCGTCATCACGCTCAGTTTTGGAATGATTCGACCAGACTCTGGGCCATTTTCAATATAATGCATTGCACTTAACTACTCCTACTTATCCTGCATGTGGAAATAATTCAATTGGATTTGTGATCAATGGTAAAACTGGCAGCCATACGAATTGCCAATTTATACATTATCGTTATGCTTACTATATGTATGCTAATAATAATGAGTGATTCAAAACAAGGAGAATGGATTGATTGATGAAAATAATTGGTGATGTGGAGTTGTTTTGCGTCATCAAATCGAGAGGCTAGTTTGAATGAATTTAGTGTTAGGAATGATTATATTGTTTATAATGAAAACACGTGTCCAAAAGCATATGTTCCGTTTCACAATTCAGGTATAAATTTCCTTGATTGTTTTTGGTTTAATTAAAGATGTTCTATGTTTGCAGGTTTAGGTGTAGGTGTCTTCATTCATGGAGACGTTATGATTAGTTAATTTGAGAATGGCTCTGTGTAAATAGACCGATTATATATACTCACGAAGGCCTGAATGAAATACTATTTTAGATACAGATACAAAAAAGTATGAACGTAAAAATTGATTCGGCTTTCCAAATATTTTTTGAAAAATTGGGGGTTGTTTTTTAATTTAAGTGCAGCAATAGAGACAATTAGAGCTACTTTGGATAATAAATTACAATAAAAAACCAAACATTTAAAGAAACGAGTGAAATCTAGATTAGAGCCAAGCTCAATGCAGTTTATTAGGAGCTGATATAATAGCTTCACCCGATTTGAAGAAAGTTAAAATATTTTGACAAATCGGTTGATTAATGCTGATAACAAAGTCTTAGTACTTATTGAATTACTGAAGTTAGCGATGCCTCAATTTTAATACGGACACTGTAATTTCATATTTTTCTCTTGGGGTTCAAGTTTCACAGTTAATTTGAATTCTTCATAATAAAATATAGCAAGTATAAATATTATTAACCAAAAGAAATGTCTGCAGAATTAACTCGGCACTTTCTAGATGTTTCGTTGATTCTTCTGTGCTTCTGGCCAAACTTTCTGTTCTTTACAGTAGTATGATATGCTGGTACACAGCTTAATCTGTGGTCAGCGATGTTATGATGTCTTGATGAGGAGAATCTCCCACCTAGATGCAGACCTAAAGAGATTTTCTTTTTAGTTTTTTGGGCGTTGGGGTATGTTCCGTTAAGCAATCTTTTTACTAAAACCTAGGAGGGATGACTTTTCAAATCCAATAAGTTTAAGGGCGATCAGACGTATATTGTTCATGCTGAAATACCGGTAGAAGTTTGATGAACAACACATACGCACCAAGGCACTGAACTTTTATCCCTTAAATTAGGAGCAACTTTCTTATCAGCGAAGAAAATTATGCAATTCAGGCCTTGACTCTTTGGTTTCCATAGTTGAGGGTCAAATCGTAAGTATGTGACGAAGTTATTTGTCGACTTTACAGAGGCCTTTGACTGCAAGCCTTTTGGAGGAAGCTATGCGAGGCAGCGAAAGCTAATGACGCATAGGATGTCCTAGTTAAATGGATACATGCCATATTGACATAGAGATTCTTGTGTCGGAAGCTGCTTTTTCTTTTTCGGAAGTTGCTTTGTTTGGGCCTGAAATGGGAGCTTCATCAGCGCTTCTGCGAAATATGCTAGTTGACTCCCTGCTGAACGAACTGCAACATGAACAACTTCACCCGCAATATTATACTCAGGGGCGGATTTGACCATTTCGCCGCCCTAGGCCTGAGAAATATTTGCCGCCCTTTTCGTGAATTATATTATATGTCACAATGCGCGATTTTTTTCGATTCCCTAGAAAACTTTGCTGTTTTTCATTGCGCTCGAGCTCACAAAAAAAAATATCATAGCAAAACCGGCACCGGTTCGTTCGTCAGAATTCCCTATTACTGCGCTCTTGCCACACAAATAATTATTAAAATACACACACGGTAAAGAGCCTAAAAGTACATAAAAAAAAAGAATCCAAAAATACCAATTTTTAACAGTCCCAAACCGTATACACCTTTACATCGCATATAATTCCAAAGTCTTCGCTCATATTTTTATAAGTATGTTTAATATTCCGTTCAAAGTTTGCTTCCGCAATTGACTGGAGATCAACTATGAACTCGACTACTGTAAATTAATGTTCGATATGTTATTAGTTAAGGATAAACCAGAAATATTTTGACCTATGATGTTCTAGATTTCATTTTATAGAAATTTTTTTATAGAAATTAATTTCAGTAATGAAGTACAATTTAAAAAACACATCAAAAATAAAGAGATTCGCATGTAGTTGATATACCCTGTACCATAATAACAAAAAAAGTTGTCTCAAAAATCAATGCACGCAAATATTTACCTCTGATAAGCTTTTCCTAAATTGAAGAGGTATTATTTGGGTTCTTTTTAGGATCTTTTTAGGCTCTTTTTAGGTATTTTCAGATACTTTCTAGGTGCTTTTTTTTTGTAGGTATTTTTGATTTTTTTTGGATCGAAAAAATTTATCAGCGGTGAATTTTTGCCTGCATTGATTTTTTTTAAAGAATTCGGTTGGCTTGGGGTGTTAGGCTCATTCAACTCAGATATACACATATGTACATATACGACAGAAAAAATACTGCCGTCCAAAAAAAAAAATCGAAAATTCGCAGCCCCCGAAATTTGCCGCCCTCGAAATTTGCCGCTCTAGGCCCGGGCCTACCGGGCCTAGTGGCAAATCCGCCCCTGATTATACTGATGAGTTACCCACACTAACTGTCAGTGAGGATCTCAATGTGGTGTGTAGATATATAATGAAGCTTCTCTGGACAAATATTGTGGAAGTAAAGTTTATTCAATTTTTGAATGCTTTCGAAAAGTGGAAAAAACCTTTCGCCATCACATAGAGTCTGAAGTCTCATGCAATAATGTGGATCTACCTTGTATTGGAATCATAAAGTCGACTATTAGATATGCGTCCGTGATGTAGTGCACTATTGTGAAACTATTTAATGCTCGCGAGACGCAAGTCATTCTGCAAAAGATTGTGTGTTATTGATCTGTGATGCCATGGGTACTACTCCTGGTGCGGCTCTTGATGTGCGTCTCAAATTGGCTTACACTGGACATTCAGTTTTTGGAGCAAAACGATGAACTCTTCTCATAGATTTATTCAAGTTGCCCTATCGGTAGGTAACGATGATGTGGGTTGTCTTTGGGCGCATCAGTGCCCTAACTCAACTTGAGGAGAAAATGGGAAGAAATCTTCTTGAATGGAAATGACTAAGAGCAGCTAGATGAAAAATGAAAAATGAAAAAATGAAAAATACTATAAAATTTTCTTCACGGCTGACACAAAGGCAGAGTTTCATCTATGCTGGTGTCTATCTGCATTCGTCGAATGACAAGTGGACCTTTTTTTCGGACAGCGCCTTTCTGATTTTCAAGCAGAAATATTTCCTATCTTGGGAGCAACTTGCTGGGCGATTAATGAAAAGTGAAAGAGTAATCGTATTGCTATTCGCAGTGACACTCAAGCTGCACTGCTGGCACTAAATAGACCCCTGACTGCTTCGAAAATCGACAAAGAGTGCAATTCACAATTTAGCTCTGTGGCCAGGTTCAGTAAGGTGCAGTGTTGCCAACTTTTTTCCAGCCATTGTAACTAGAATTTAGGAGAAATAAAAATAGCTAAAAAAAAGCTAAAATGTTTTCATAGTAGCTAAAAAGTGTAAAAGTGTAAATAAAAAAAATTATCAAGGTTCTGGAAAACACTTTTATCAAGATAACCTTTATAATTCATGTGTAAATATGTACAAAATATGTAAATATGTAAATATGTAAAAATGTACATCCGATAATAAGTAGTTAATTAATATAATATTATGAACTATGTGTATGACTAATATTAAATTCATCCATTCGTTTTTAATCGCAACTCGTGCTTGAAATTGAAATATTTCATAATGGTGTCACAAAAACATTTTTAAAGCATATTTATGTGAAAAGAATATTTTTTAAGCTGGGGTAAAATATCAAAATTTATATACTCATCTTCATGATTTACATAAGCTTCTAAAGTGCCGGTTTTCGTCAATACTTCTTGAGAGAACTCAAAATCTTTGCATCATTTTTGCGACTGTTTCAATCCATATTTGAGTGAGCTTTTAGGCTCAGTTTATTCTTATATTTGGATTTCACAATCTAAAGTTGACTAAAAATACGTTCGACTTCCACATTAGATCAACTGAATAGATATCGTTAAATGGGTTGATATTTGCTGCATAAAACTCCAGCTAAAAATTAATGCTATCAACTTTCTCTCTCCATTTAACGATTGATAATTGTTTAATTTTGTGCCAGTATATTTTGAATAAACTTTTCATCAGCCGTAAACAATTTTATAATTTTTATAAAATCTTCATAATTACCTAAATTTATATTTTCCATAGGAAATTGGAAAATATTTCGCACAATTTTGACATTATCAGGTAATCGATATTTCAACACTTCTATCAATTTTTCAATAAATGTTTTACAAGTCTGTCTTATATATCCTCATATGATCTTGAAATTGTATTATTGATTATAACTATTCTTTGTTCAAAGTTATATCACAAATAGTCATTATTATAAACATAATCATTTAATTCCATATTTTCTGACAAATCGTGTATCCAGATTGTAAAATCTGGTAACAAAACTTTTTTAGCCAAACCTTCAAAAACTAAACAAAAATCGTTAAGGAGTTTAGTGGGTTGAACGGAATCGCTATCAAATTTTTTTTTCATGATAGAAGCATCCTGTAAAATAGGTTGAAGAAATAGGAAATGTAAAAGGTTATATCATTGTTAGACTACTTATAAATCGTTTTTGCTCAATTACATTTTTCTGATGTTTGGACTATCCTAAAGTGGGTCCTTTAGCTCTAACCATTGGCTAATGGCCCTTGATACTGATCCCTCTATTGGCAACCACCATGTTTTAGAGTTTTAGATGCCCGTATCATCTTCAAAGGAATTTGACCATAATTTAAAATCGCAAATATCATTTTGCATTGTATTTGCCTCAAGCTGGATTCGAAAGCCAACGTTAGGTTTCTGCAAGTAAAAACTGTAACGTTTAGGGAGAAATGATCCTGCAGCTGCAGAAACTGAAAGCTTAACAGAATGACAAGCACATCTTATTAATATTAAAAATGGATTTTGGTGACTTAATTTTTGAAACGAACCGTTGTTGACTTCAACCATACACTTGCGTTTTCTGTCCCTACTCCAAGCATATTTCAAATATTTAGGTTGGAGTTTTCTAAAAAAGTTTATATGGCAGCAGTAATACCTTCAGCAGTTCCATTTTCTAGCTCAATCAAAGCCAAGTAAGTTGTAACAAATTTTTGCTGAATATCACTAAAATATTTCACTACTACACCCAAACACTTTATAGCCCAAATGTCCATCGGCTCGTCAATAAAAATATTATAGCTAGAGTTACCAAAAGCTGCCTTTAAATCCGATTTGTAGTATGGAAACAACGTTTTACACTATGGCGCTGCATTTCGATCGACAAATGCACTTGCTCCAACTTTTGGACTCAACTGCCAGTTTCTTGCACATCTCACTCCATTGACTTTAATGCGCAATGGTTCAGCTTCAATTCGTCGCCGATGTTTTGTCTTTTGGGTGCTGCTTTCAACGGAAAAAATATATTCTATATTATCCGCTATGTTGCAAAACTCTACAAAATGAAAAAAAGCATAGCTAGTACAATTGTAGCGTTTGATATTTTTAAATACGCACCTTGTTTGATTCAATATGCTTTTTCCTTTGCAAAAGAGTCATTAAATCGCTTAATTTTGCATTAAGGGGGTATTCTGGTCAAGAAATTTGATCAAATCGATTTTTTTTCGTTTGCATATTTTCAAAGTTTAGACCTTTAAGAATAAGCTTTTAAAAGGATTTTCGGAAATTCGAATTATTTTTGGAGTTGCAGGTATTTTTATGACACGCCAACTAACTGCCCGAAACCAGACTCCAAGTTTTAAGCGCGTTTTTCTCGGAACTACTTTTCTTGATACGGTTGACATGATAGCTCTAGTTGTAATGAACCGATTTACGTGAAATTTTGCATAAAAAAATCTCAACACTATTGGTTATCGTCTAACGTAGGGATTTTTCAAATTTTTTTCTACTATCTATTAAGTTAAAAAACTTATGTTTTTAAAAAAAAAAAGTTAAAAAAATTAAGCAAAAAACCAACTTTTTTTTTTACATGGACGCCATTTTGTGAAAAAAAGCTTTTTCAAATCGCCTACGTCAGACAAATTTCACATTCTTCTTTTTACAGAATTCATCAAAAATGTATGTTTCAGACCACCAGCAAGGTTGGGATCATGTCAACCATGAGACAAGTTTTTTTTGTGAGCCTTCACTTTGTCGGCCTGTATCTTTATCAATTTTTATTTTTTTGATTTTTTGAATAAGTTTTTGTACTTTTAAAATGTTAATAAAAGACTGGTAAAAAAATATATACCAAAAATATTGATGGTTTGTTTTTATTGCGTCCGTAAAATCACCTCAAAATCGTGCCTCTAGACCAGAAGACTGCCTTAAGAACATCTTTGTAAAAGCGGCAATAGGCTTTGCCATCGACATTTTGCAACTGCTCTTTTAAATTTATGTCACTGTTCCATACCCTACGAAATTTTTGTTGGATGTTCTTTTTTGAAGAAATTATGCTTGGCGCGTTCAAAATTGCATCAGAAATGTTTGTTATTAATTCGAAACCAAACAGAGATAAAACAGTGTTTTAAAAACAAAATTATTGCACAGTTACAAGATCAAACTCTACACTCTAAAAAGTGGGTCTATAATTAATCCTTTGATAATAGGAAATAAATTCATTTTTTCGTTTAAAATAACGAATTACAATTTTTTTTACACATTCGATGTGCTTTTTTTTTGCTTTTACGTCATATCAGCTGAATAATACACTGCTTTTTGTAAATTGAAACAAAAAGAGTGTAAATTTACTGGTTTGCTATTCATCTTTGCGCCAAAGCCATAAAATTGCATCATTTTTTAGGGTAAAATTACACGATTTGGTCGTAAAAAAATATTCTTTTGACTCACTTTTATAAATGTACACCTTTAATAGTAGGAAACCAGTTTCAACAAAACTTTTTTGAGTATATGTTACTTTTCTCACAAAATTAGATTTTTATATTAATCAAAAACACGTCGAAAATATCTTACTGCCAGAAAACGAGTGACTTCACTACTCAGCGCGATTTCTAATTTCTTCTAGGACTTTGTACGAACTCCTTGCCTACGTTTTATTCCTAATTTATGTCTCTGAGTCAATTTTTCGGTTCTTGTCTTAAATTTAGACAGATAATGTGTTTTCTAATATTTATCATTTTTCGCTCGTCTTACTTATTTTAGTTTATTGTCAATGAGTTAAAACTCTCAATTCTGCTTCACACCGAACGAAAGAAATAATACTGTTCGTATATTATTATTATTCTATGTCCAGAAAGACATAGACAAAGATTTGTATTGTATTTACCCAAAACATTAGCGTTTACCTTAGAATTTTTAGGAGATTATTTTCAAGCACTGAGTGTTTTAAATATTAATAAACTAGTGAAAATTAATGCAATCAGAGCAAAAATTTTAATTATTTATAATCTTTAAATTAGATGCTTAATTTGCAGCCAACAGCTAAATGTACAATTTTATAGCTAAACAGGTTCTTTTTGTAGCTAAATCTAGCTACAATGTAGCTAAATTGGCATCACTGGACTAATGTATAGATGCTTTGGGCACCGGAGCACTGTGGTGTTGAAATTATTGATATATTGGCATAAAAGAATGCATGTTTTGGAAGTGCCCATCAAACGAATAACCGTTTAAGCAACTAATCATTCACAGAAACAATTGATAAGCAAATATTCAGTAATAGCATTCGTCTTTTTGGACGATTAGCTTGCTACTGTCATCATTGATGGTTGAAATTCTACTCGCAGCCTCTCGTTTCATGAATATTACGTTGCCAGCCTACTAGGTTAATCACAATACAGCGATTTGCCGCAGTGGGCTGCGGCGAACCGCAGTCAAAAAATTAGAATGCACTGTTTTGTATGGTAATGAGCACAATGTCTGCGGCAAAATTTGCCAAATTTCTGCCGCATCGCTAGCGGTGATACCAACCGTAGGTTGGCATCACCACCACTAGGTTCAATTAAGTCTACTTGAATTAGGTTGAATGGTCTGGTGGAATAGACAAGCGATGGCTGATATGTATTGTGATAAGCCAACCTAATCCTCGTACAACAGGATTTAGCAACACAAAAGAAAAAAAAAGAATTTGGTTGCTGCTTTGGTTAAATTTGGTGAACCACAATGTAGCGATCACTTAACAAACCTCCCTCAACTCACCGATAAAACTATTTGACTATTTAGTTGAAGCTCATAAATCTATAATATTTTTATAATGTGACTCATCCAATTTCTACGTAATTAACACAATAACCATCCGCCTTAAAGCTCAATAAACTTCTCTGCATACCAGCAGGAACCTAACTATCCTGCATCACCTGTAGCTAGTGTCCTCCACCGGCTAAAGAATGATTCGAAAAGCATAGAACAGGTCCTCCCAACAAATGAACCATTGCGTCCTAGTCACGAATATGTATGGCGAAAGGAAGGAGTCACCATCAAATCATCACAAAGTTTTCGTTTGACCACAATCACGAGGCAACTTCGCGTTCAGCGAGCTCTTCCATCGGCACATGTCCTTTTGCTTCAGCCAAATCTACCACGCTATGAGTTCATCTCCAATCTACAACGACTTTCTTCTTTTTCTCTTTTATATCCTTCCCCCACATCCTTGTCTCACAACTCCCATCCCAACCAAGTAAGAATCGTAGTTTCCTCGAATCCTGCAGCGGAGTCCTACGCAACAAGCTGTTTTACATATACATCCAAAACACGACCAGAATTACAGTGAAGACTATCTAGTTCGTCCCAGTTTCGTAGACTAGACTGTCTTGCTATCAAGCTAAAGCAATAGCGAAAGCAGATAAGTATCGGATGCGTGTTGCCCGATTGATGTTGTATTGCGGGCGTCATGTGTATAAAAAGCTTGAGGACGCAACCAAGCTTCCAAGTTATCATCGAAACCTCGTGTTGTTAATATCTATCTTCTGTCGAAAGCCTCTTGTGCACAAGGTAACTGGTAAAAGCTAAGCGAGGTAGTACAGTATCAAGTGTCCATCAATTCGATAACGGTCATTAACGGCATTCACAGCGGAGGCACAAAGTATTTCAAGTGGTTTTCTTTCGTTTCATAACGACTGTTGTTCATTTATTCCGTTGGTGCTGGTCACCAAAATTTAGACTGTGTTTTGAAATTGTGTTTTTTCTTCGGTGCCGGTTTTAAGCATAGAGATAAATAATCCTTGCATTGTACAAGAGTGATCAACTTCGTTTTACTGTTTCGAATTTAACAGAGTTTCCCGGAAAAAGGTAAGATTCACTTTAGAACTGTTGTAAAATTGCGAATATCATTTTGGCAAGGTGAGTGTACACTTTTATGGTAATGGAAGCTTTTCGGAAAGGATAACAGTGTCAATGGTCCATCAAAGAGTGATTCAAGTTGAGATCAAAAAATTTTTATTAGTCAAAGGACATTTTATCGTTATGATTGTATGCGGACGGAAATGACTCGGTAAAAGGAAATGATTGTTGTGTCGTTAGAGGAAATCCTTTCGTTATGACCTTTCCAAAAGATTCCATTAAAGCAATATTCGAGGAAAGTCATAAATATGGTCATTTATGATTTTGATTATGCCAGCAATGGGCTTGTAATTATCTTGTTAATTATTTTCTCCATGGCCTGTGAATTTGATAAAAACCTGATATCATTGAATATGTATAGCCTGTGTTATTTATAACATTAGTCTGAACTGTTCGTCTTGATCGTTTAGTTTATATGGGGTGTAATTCGCATAATAGCGGTCAAAGTTGACATACATAGCTCAGTCTCGCGAGGTGACTGATTGATGATAGACAGACAGATATATAGTAGATTTCTGGGAAGTCAAGTGATTTCGACGTTGGCATAAAGGGCGAGAACTATTGCATATGTTTTCAAGCAATAATTTATGGGTATTTTTAGCTGGTTAATCATATGACATGGCATTTTTGAATAATTCTTTGGCCTATTACATATTAGTTTAGTGACATGGCGAAACTTCATTCTTTTAGATATGGGATTAGAAAAAAAAAGTTAGGATATTTAGTTCGTTGACAAATAAATGAAAATTCTGGACCACAAGTGAATATTCCTTTGCAATGTTTAGAACAGAGGTGGGCAAACATAATACTGGTATGATCGACATTAATTTTTTTATTTTATGCGCGATCGACTTCGAAAAATGGGTTAAATTTAACACAAATAAAAATTTAATTAAGGTCTTTATTGGTATTAAGGTATTAAATACAATATATTACTACTTTGTGCAATGTACTTTATTAATATATATTTTGGATTAATTTTTGATGTATATGCGTGACTCTCCATTTCATCAAAAAATATTGTAGAGTTTGGCTTGTAAGCACTGATGCACAATCGAATAGATGCCATTAAGAGGTCATCAGTCAGAGAACTCCTAAGTTGCAACTCGATGTTTTTCATTTGAGAAAAAGTTGCTTCACATAGATAAATGGAAGCAAAAAAATGCAAATATCCTCATTGCCATTAATCTCAATAATGGATATTTTTTATGGTAATAAAATCCAAAAATAATTTTTATTTGCGCGTGCTATTGTTAAATAGCACGCGCAACTCTAGATCCGATGAATTCAATTGTAAAGTATGAACTAGAATTGATAAAATATCCTCGTTATCGAATTCTCTAAAAGGAAATGCATTCAAAAATCGGTTGAAGGTTATTGAGATTTGCAAATCGTCTCTCGAATTCTTGTTTAAAATTTTCCAGTTCAGGACAAAACATTTCAATATTACATTCACCAGTAGGTTAGGTTGTACTAGTTGGCACAAGGCCACACATAGGCCTATTGGTCCACAGTGAAACCAGATAAATGGGCCAGCAGAAAAAAAATTCAGTCAAAGCGGCTATCGGAGGCCCCGGAATTTTCCGCGAACTGAAGGATGTCTTTCAGCTTTTGCATTTTACATTCACCAGTAAGTTTAATATGTTTTTCTAAATATGGAAAATATTTAAAAATTTTGCCTATTTAATTGTGAAGTAAAAGGTTTTGATTTTACTTAAAAAAAACATTTACCGAACTCAACAAGTCAACAATATTTTCCTTTTCCTTGTAATTGTAAGTTAAGTAAGCATAAAATCCGTAAGAATTGTTAATTTCTTTACCCATACTGGATCTTCCAATTGTTCATGTTTTTCTCCCAATGTGTCCAAAAATACAATAATTTCAGGCAAAAGATTTAGAAATCTTTGCAAAAAGCTTCCTCAGCTAAGCCATCTAAAGCTTAGTAATTTTTTCGATTTCACGTTAAATTTTCATACAAATTTTCACGTGTAATTTATTTCGGCGAAAATTTAGCTTGAAAATAGCAAGAGTTGTACTCACTTTTAAGCGTGAAAATTTGCTCGGAACATGCTTTCGCTTTGAAAATGCAGATAGCTTGGGCACATGTCTCCAATCATTTCACGCCAATTTAGTATGTGCAGTTCGTTCTTTAGGCTAGTACTGAGTTAATCGTCAAGCTAAATTTTGACATGTCTCCATTATCTGGTCATTCTTTCGAGCGAAAATTTTGAAAATGGAGAAAAGCGGAGACACTTATCATTTCTGACGGACAAGATGTCAATAATTTCAATTTTCGAACGATTTAAAAAGACATTAAAGACATTAAAAGACATTTACAAACTTCAATTTTCAAATTTAAACACCAAATGTCACTTTTTAGCTCGAAAGAATGAACTGCACAAACTAAATTGGCGTGAAAAGATTTTAATTTAAAATTTTCTTTTATTTAAAATTGAGATTAACCTTTGTTGCGCTGTGTGCGACAATTTACTACCTCGGTAGCAGGGATACAAATGCAAATGCAAGCATGGTGTATAGCGGGAAGCAAAAATATAAAGTGTGTACTTTAGAACAGAGAGATTTAAGGAAATGAAACAACCGTATATGTACACGAGATTTAGTGAAGCAGTTTTACTACAATGATATAAATCTATAAATTGCACAAATCGAGAGCATAGCTATCTCGGATTTTCCCTTTGGCTTCTCCGCCACCAAGGCTCTGCGAGCTTTTGTGTGAACTGAAACTGCGTGGACTGTCCGATTGGATCTATTAAGCCAAGGCCCATTCCGAAATGTTCTGAATAAATCGTCTACTAAATATTAAGTTCACATTTTAAATTCACCTAGTAAATTTTTAAAAATGTCTGTGATCGACTGTCGAATTGTTCGCGGTCGACCGGTCGATCGCGATCGACCGTTTGCCCACCCTTGGTTTAGAACAACCATAGTTCTAGTTGCATTTTCGCCTTAAGGCGCATACACATACAACCAACGAACAGTCAATGACAGTTTGATCGAATCTTGTTCGTTGGCCTTAGCGTTGGTCTTGCCGTCTACACAGGAACAGATTGGAACCTATGGCTTGGAGCCAAGGCACTGGATGCGGTTCGGGCTGATTGTCATTGTACACCTAGTAATTGACAGCGAAAATGGGGTTGTAAAGTATAGCCCATTTATGGTATTATTTCGCATTTCGACACCGGACACTATATATGACAATATACAAAAAAACACAGCCTAGCTCAACATACTGCTCGATATTAATGACAGTCAACCGTTCACACTACATCGGAGTCCCAAGGCCAATACATCGCCAACGCTTTGAAGTTACCGCCAGCAGAGCGAACAACAACCAAGGCCAAAGCCAAGGTTGGCTCTTCGTACACACTTAGCGAATCCGAGCCAACGAACGGCTTGGCCGTTGGCCTTGGTCTGATGTGTACGCGGCTTTATAATGCAGAATGATCTACTAAATTAATCAATTTAACATGATTTTTTCTACGAATCAACGATCCCCACGAAAGTTGTTTCATTTAGTAGAACTAAAATAAATCTCAGGCAATGATAAACAAAGTTTTCTTAAATTAATAAACCACATCTGTGGTCATCACTTGAGTGTATAAAATGATTTCCACAAAACTCACATTCATCAATTTTCCATTTTTTCCGGAGAAAATGGAACAAGTTCCAGCCAATTTGATTTAATTGAACCATCATTTTGTTCATAGGAGTATGCTGATAAAACATAAATTTTCTCGGATTTCTCCGAAATTTTGCCGATAAAGCAGTCTGCAATAAGAAAATATATCACTACTTACAAAAAAAACTTGATATTCAATTAGAATTTCAAGTAACGCAAAAAAGTCTCAGTAGGATATCAAATCACATGGCGATTTGAGAATATTTACTGGAAGCTGTTTTGTTTTGGTATTTCAGTTGTATTTGCGAATATCAAGACTACTTCGAGATGTTTGTGCCCTTATAATTGTCAATTATGCACAGTTAGTTTATTGTTTGGAAAAGTTTTCTTCGTGGGAAGTTCTTGTTTTATGAAGTGTTCATAATGGTCAATTACTGTTTTAAGTCTTACTGCATATGCTGACAAAAAATATTTGCTGGCTTTCATATAAGAAGTCGATGAGATTGATTACAAATTAGATAGCTGGTCTGAAGAATTAATTTATTGCATGCAGTTTATCAATTTAAGTTTTGAATTAAATTGAGCTTGAGTGAGCCATATTTTTACATATGTGGTTACAAGTAGTGGATATTCGGTGGATAGCTCAGGAGCACAGTAGAATTGGTTTTAATTTAAAAGGAAATAAATTTTATACTTAGCACGGCCACAGCCGTGTTTTTTATATCACTCAAAAAAATATAGACGAGGTATTTAAATATTTCAAAATTAAAAATTACTTCGAAAATAAGTGTGAATGATCAATATGTCTGTCTTAATCAATTGAGATTAATGATGGAGATCGCAATTTTCCGCCGTGATTAGACACCAAACAGACGATCATCAGAGTTCTCTCGCGGTACTCAGATGTGCTATAAATTTTCAATTGAACCTCAATCAAGGTTTCTTTATCTGGAGGGGAAAATTTGGAACGGGTAGCACAAGGTACGGTACTTTCGGCTATTTGGGACTTCAATCGACTAGAACCCACCTTCTTGCATCGAAAGCGTCCCCACGGCTCATAAGCTTAAGTGTTATTTGAAAGGGGCCAATCCGTTTTTAAGCTGGTGTTTTCACTGGATCAAATTTTTCTCTCCTTCTTGAGTCTTTTTTTGCATATCCTCGCTACCGCTAACCACGTTTCTGCTGATGACAGCATGTCATTAACCACACTTTCCACTCGCGTGATTGCCAGCCATTTGTCTTTATATTTTTCGTCATTGTACGAATCGCCTGCAATAGAATAAGGCATGTTCTGGGTCCTCTTCAACGTTACAGCCTAGACAGTTTGGAGACTCATGCAGAAAAAATCGGTGAAGATACTTTCTGTATCCGCTACGAGTAATTAAAAATTTCAATAGGTCGTATGTTACTTGTCCGTGCTGCCGTTTGGTACATTTAGCACCATTTGAAATAAGCCTATACGAGCATTGTTTCCATCTCCTTTACCATGACTCTTCAGAAAATTGCGGTTTCGCTCGTCGATTTGTGAAGTCATTGCAACGCATTTTCTATTCATTTTGTCCTCCAGTATATTTCCTGATGTTGTTCTATAATTGTTTTAGTGCATTGCGACGATAGACTGAACATATTTTCTTTTTGCTCGCTCCTTCATTAATTTGCGTACAGGGTTGAACTCAAAACTATAGATATTATAAATTCTCTTCAATATTCAGGAGCATCTTCGTCAGTGCCGCACATGCGTTTAGAGCTTTGCCTCACACATGTTCAACGTAAGCTCTAAAAATGAGTTTTGAATTAATTTTGACTCCTAAATACCAAATAGATGGGCTAGATCGGATATCTCGTTTATTTTGACAGCTACTAATTTATACGATCTTGGTTTTTCGGCTATTTTCAAGTCAGCTTTTTAACACGAACTGCTTCGGTTGCAAAAAGTTCGATTCCATCCAGAACGTCGGCTACAATGACCATATATATATATATGCAGGTCTTTCGCAAATCCTATAATATTCACCATTAGCTGAATATATCATCATGCATGATAATCTAAGAGCAAGGGTCCTAAAACCGATCCCTGTGGGAATCTTGCTACAACATAAGGTGCGTTTTTTTATGCATCCGGAGTAGCGCAGGATAGCGATTTGCACGCGAAACAACAACAACATCCAGAGTATGAACACTTGTGATTTCAGTGGAGCTCATTCTCGTGCACTCTGCGGAACGTATTTCGATAAGTCATGCCAACGGGACTAAAATGAATTTTTGAAAATTTCCATGTCACACTGGCAACCAGGATAAATAGTCTTACATTTGGAAACGGCGTTGGCTACTTGTCAATTCAAATTTTGAAATGACAAGTCTCTAATAGAAATAAACTTGCATGCTGCTCTGGATCGTTTTTTATGCATGCAGGATACTTCCTCTACTCTGAATGAAAAAAACGCAGCTATTGTAGTGCTTAGTGTCAGTGCCAGAGAAATAAAAATTTCTGAAATAATCGCATATTAATACTGCCATCTAGTAAGGTATACTAAGCTCAACAAGCCTCTAATGATCCAATTTCAATTCGACAAATTCAAAGTGTTTTTGATATCGACTGGAATAAGGGTACAATATTTACAAAAATGTCCTCCTATTACAATCGTAGGCTTCATCAATTCTTTTAATCGACTTCAAAGCTGCATATGGTAACATAGGCCGGCTACGTAAAATTATTCCGGAAGTGAGCATAATCGATTCTGTGCCGAAATCTTCGTCGACAGCTTACGAAATAACTTACAAAAATTTAGCTGATATAGTTGTTTAGGGCTAGAATTTGCTGTGCAATTAATTATATCAGACTCGTCTGATGAAGTTAGACTCTTATGAAGTTAGAAATAATATGAATAGTAATCGAAGCGTTTAAGATTATAAATTATAATCGAAGAGTTTTGAGTAAATAAGTAATGAATATATAAATCACTAATACACTGAGAAAACACATGGCGCCAGACGCCATAATTTATAGACTTCTGGCGCCATGTACATAGTCGATTTAGGGATTGTGATAAAATATAGCGCCACACGCCATAATACATGGCGAAAAGTACATAGGCCTACACGCCATGTACATGGCGTGGTGGACTATATTACATGGCGTGGAGGACTATAGTACATGGCGTGGAGGACTATAGTACATGGCGTGGAGGACTATAGTACATGGCGTGGAGGGCTATAAGCATAGCCTCTGCTCCTATGTACTATGGCGTGTGGCGCTATATTTTATCACAAATCGACCGAAATCGACTATGTACATGGCGCCAGAAGTCTATAAATTATGGCGTCTGGCGCTATGTGTTTTTTCAGTCATCTGAAGATGATCCAGTTTGCATCCAACAAAAGGCCACGAACCTTCTCAGTTCGGAGCATCTGGAGGTAGAGCACTTGATGTTAGGTGATGGAATTCTACCAAAGAAATTCCCGAGGAATTAATGACATCAAGGATCATATCCTCTCCTGCATTCAAGAAGCTTGCTGATATTTATACATCTCCTCACACAGCATGGCTGCGAGTTACAATTGTAGTGCCATGAGCCATATTACATGGCTCATGGCACTATGTAATATGGCGTGTGGGGCCATAATTTCTGCGCCATGTAATTATGGCGCTGGGAGCTATACTGCATGGCTCAGGGTACTATGTACATAGCGTGTGGCACCATAAATGCTGCGCCATGTAACATGGGACCACGCGCTATGTAGATTCTGACATTATGGCGCTGGGAGCCATATTGCATGGCTCAGAGTACTATGTACATGGCGTATGGGGCCATAAATAATGCGCTATGTTACATGGCTCTGGGCGCTATGTGGATTTTTTTCAGTGTAACAATAACAATCTCTGCAGTTCGTATTAATCACTATACTGTTCATAATGATGACATATCTAACACTTTACTTGATTCCGCTAATTGAATGAGGTTTAGATACCGGGAAAGTGAGATTGATACTACAATTATCGTCAACAGTGATTCGAAACTAATTCAAGCATATCTTAAATACCAATATATATAATCAACGACCCTTATGCACAAACCTTATCTGTTGATTTCCACATTACGCTGACACATATGTACAGTATTGTCGGCTTTTTCAAAAGAATCAACACTTTTCCGGGCATATGCTATTCAATTTGATAAAAATATAATTATATATTTCACTACCAAAACGTGCACACCTAATGACTCTATTACTGCACCGTTCCGGTTTTTTTTTGAATTGCACTTATTTGTACTTTCATAATAGATATGTACAATATATATTATGATTTAAATATGCAACAACTTCGCTTAAATTAAATATCTAACGCTTAAATTGTCTCGTATGTATTAACTTAAATGGCCAGCCAAACTACGCGAAACGTACGCTACATCCGTGTAGGACTTTCAATTTAAAAAAAACTAGCATTTCCTTCAGCGACTGCTGTCGAATTTACGTTCAAAAAGTGTCAGCAAGATACAATTTTACTTCAGTAAATGAAAACTGGTTGTAAATTATTTACTACATCAGTATAATTTTGAAAATAACTTGTACAATAAAGCGTTAGCAATTTATATTTGAAAAACGAAAATCCTAATTTTTACTAATTCATATTTCCATATATACATATGTATATATATATACACATATATATATATATATATATATATATATATATATATATATATATATATATATATATATATATATGTATATATATATATATATATATATATATATATATATATACATATATCATCAAAAAAATTTAGTGACTATTTCTCGGGAACGCGCCATCCGATTGAACTGAAACTTTCAGGATACATTGATTTATATGTAAAATAGTTCCAGGTTTCATCAAATATCAATTATCTTTAGTCCTTTGGCGCCGGCAGCCACTTTAGCGATATTTTTAATATACCTTTTATTCTGTCCACAAATAATATTTGCAAATATTATGTTAACGAAATGAATTTCGAACGTGTTTTCAATGTGAATCGGATAATGTTTTGGATTTTTTAACCCCATGTGTGTGCTGGGTGCCTAAAAAGAGGTCGGGAAAATTTGAATTACGATAAGTTTTGACAGAGCAATCAAATCATTATGGAACTTTCAGGACATATTGATATTATCAATTTGTCAATTTGTGTTGCTTTTGATGAGCGTGTTGGACATCCTGTAGCTAGAGCAGACGCTGAAAGTAAAAACCTTCAAATCATCGACTCTCCAAAAAAAACATTGTCGCTTTTTGTAAAAAACGTAACTCGTATATAAATCTTATGCTTTGTCCACATAGCCAAAGTACAACATTAGAAATTGTACTACGGACAGGAATGGTAGCACTTTCCCATTTCACCTATATTTTTTTAGCATCAAAAACTTCTGTTTACGAGAACTCACGACTCAATAATTAGATACAGTTGAATGTATTGCCCTTAAAAGGGACCAGATCTGTTAGAAGCGATTTTGTAATTAAGGCAATTCTGTGCCAGTGGTGTCATCTTGAAAAATCACTAAGAATAATAACTGATTTTGGCCCTATAAATTCTGATTCAGTCCCAGATTTTGACGAAATTCACACAATAGCTGAATCTTACTTTGAGCCATGTTTGATAGAAGTTTAGTTGAAAAATTCTGCTGAAGCTGCCAGCTATGGTAATTTTAGTGTCTTAAATTTTGAAAATTCTCTCAGGAAAAAAAGTTTTTTGCCATATAGCTTCCAGTAGAGTCATGAAATCATAACGGTATTCATATGGCAAATTGAACTAATTTTAGACAATACTCGACACAAATCTTGTCTGAAAAACAATGATAGGGTTGACAGCTATGGTTGGTATTGTTTTTTTCGGCATATCTTTAATAAGCGACTTTATCATACAATTTTCAAATCGTAGTAATCTTGTAGTGAAAATAAACAACAAATATTACAATCTAGAAAATTTGAAAACTTTTACGGGTGGTAGCCCTAAATTTCTTCCAATGCAGTCATCGGATCAATACGAAATTCGCAGATTAGGTTGACTTCAACGTCAGGTCAATGTAACATATTTTTGGCTTTTAAAGCATTTAAAAATAAGTAAACAATGATAGTGTTTAAAGCAGACGTTTAGTCCGCGGACTATACACCAAATTCCATCTAAACTATTTAGTCCACTTGGTGTAAACACTCAGTACCCGACCCAAGCAATAGGTCAATACACGATTTCAAGCGACCTGACCTAAAATAGGTCGTGGACTATTTCGCTGTAATTACACCCGACCTAAGCCTTGATTATTGCGCGACTATTAGTAATATATGTATGTACGTTAAATTTAAGCTAGCAACCCTCTCGTTTGAGTCAAAATCATTTAAATAATCATGCTTGAGAGACAATTGAAAAGATAATTACAGTATGAACTAAAATCAAACTAAATGATAGCTGCCACGTATGTACAAATGAAGACTAAATTCAAATTCTAGGTCTGGTCGATGTAAATACCTTAGGACTAAATTCACTTAGTCCGCGCTATAGTTCACGTCACATTTGGTCCAACCGCTGTAAACCGTACCAATGTTTAAATTTTCTAAGATCTGGACATTTTTTGGATGGCAGCCTCAGTCACCTTTCTATCGCTGTAACTTTCGATGAAGGCATCGAAATTAAATTGACTTAGGGTCTACTATTACTTAGGGTGCTCTTAAGTAGATAGTGGTAGAATACACACTCAAAATCTGCACAAATCCTCTACTATTCTTCGAACATTAGTGTTTCTAGCGGTCCTGATGCGCTAGGGGATTCCGAATTCCGAATGTATTGAGCAGTACTAATCCATGCAGAACTCTAGCGGAACATTTCGTTTACTGAATAAGTGAATTGAAACTGTACTTATACAGTATTGGGTAAGGAAGTAAATAGATACTGCTCCAATACAGGTACAGTGCCGAATGTCGTAGTTTAGTTATGATTTAATTCAGTTTGAAGATACTGTGACAGTATTCATTCACCAAATAATTAATACAAACAATTGAGTGAAAGTACATTATTTTTCGCTAATTTGAGATCTATCCGGTTTACTTATATTTACATGTTTCTATAACTATACAAATCTGTGTAAATTTCAATTCAGCTGGATTTGAACTCAAAGCCTCTGGATCTGTTGCGTTTGGGTATGAGCACGCATCGATCTGAGCTACTGTGGTTGATTGCTAACCTAGAATAATGTTCGGCTCCTATCATCACAAAAATAACACACAGTTTTTGTTTAAACTACCTTTTAGTTTTTTAAGTGCCTAGAAAAATTAAATTTGGCAGTAAAGTGATGGTGAACCTAAGCGAGAGTTGTTCTGATCACTCTTATTGCAAAAGTCTGATCACGGATTCAGAAGGAAGCGTTCCCCATGGTAAATTGATGACGTTTTGGAAGATATTGATATACGTATATTATTCTTAAGTATTCAAATATAGCTAAAAATGTGAACAGAGATGACTTGCAAAGTATTGATCACGTAGAGCAAATGGCGGATGCCGAAGTAGTGTCAATTGTACGGAATTCTATTTCATTTGCAGCCAAGATCATAAATTGGGCATGTCTCGTAGGAATTTATCACATCGACATCAATAAGTTGGTACAGATACTATCACAAGAATGTAATTTTCCTCATCGAGACGGAAGATCTTTACTTCAAACAACAAAAAACACTGAACAGCGTTATATTGAAAACATAGATATATGTCAATATATTCACTTTGCAATAAAGTATTCGTTAATTGCATACATTCAAGCCAACAGGCAAACATTTACAAAAAAAAATATCACCCATTTTGATATATCTTCCAACATCGATGGAACACCTTCTTCAAAAAGTGGTTGACATAGTTTTTGGATAATTGCGCGATGTGTAAATAATCTAGAGAACTTTTTTTTTTCCAATAAAAAATGTAAGTCTTCTAGTAAACCTAAGAACTTTAACGTGGTAACGAAGCGATTTGTTGATGATGTGTTGCTGCTCGTTACTGAAGATCTTTACTTTCAATCAAAATCATACAAAGTTAGGACACATTCATTTATTTGTGATAATCCAGCTATGGCCGGTATACAGCAAGTAAAAGCCCACGGTGGTTACTTTTGCAGCCAAAAATGTTTCACAAAAGGTCAACGATTCATGACAGTTAGAGGAGCAAGCAAAAGAGTGTACCCAGAACTAACAGCACCATTGAGAGATTATGAAAGTTTCAGAAGGAGGTCAAATTGTGACGGCAATACCGATGCAAATCATCATAAAGATTCTCGTTCCATTTTAGAAGCACTGCCAATTGATATGATCAAACAACTGTCAATCGACAAAATGCATTTAGTTGATGAGGGTGTATGTAAAAATATTGTCTCTATACTCTAGGAAAACCGCATAACCAAAAATTTAGCAAGCTATCAAGTTCTAAAAGTAAACAAGCAGTTAGAAATCTTCAAAAAGTACTCTTATTTAGAGTTTCAAAGGAAAATAAGACCCTTGAAGTATGTACCACATTTCAAAGCATCCGAAGTTAGAATTTTCTTATTATATTCAGGACCTATAGTGCTGAGAGGACGCGTAAAATCTGATACTTACAAGCACTTCTTCTGCCTAAGCCTTGCGATTCGAATTTTAACATCGAAAGTTTACTATTATGAATTCATTGAATATGCCAATGATTTACTTTTATACTTCGTACATCAATTTTCAAAAGTGTATGGATTGGAACATATGACGTACAACGTTCACAATTTGGTTCATATAGTATAGGACGCATACAATCTAGGTCCCTTAGATGAGAATTCTTGTTATAAATTTGAAGTATTCATTACAGCTGTCAAACGACACGTTCATTCACCAAACTGGCAACTAGAGCAAATAGTGAATAGAATAGTGAATATTTTCAGTACCGCTTGAGTTCTGGTTAAGTTAATGAAGTTTCAGTGTTGCTTACTAGTTTAATGTAGTTTGAATTTCAGTACCGTTTAAATTCCGATTGAGCAATGAATTTTAGTATTACTTTATTTCGAGTTTTCAGTACCGCTTAAATTCTAGTTTACTAATGAATTTCAGTACCGTATTGAGTTTCTGAATCAGAACTGATAATGAACTCGCAGTTCATAATAAATTCCGATTTCCAGTACCGCACTTACAATACTTAAAAATGCTATACGGGCTTAGGTGCAGCTGGTTTATTGTGAGGGAGCTGGCTTATTTTTAATGATGAAGTCATGACTATTTCTCAAAATTATTAGTTCATTGTGTGTTCGAGATAGTGAGAAATAGGGTTTACTATGGTTGGCTCTGCTCCTACTTTTAGAACACCTGGTTGCTTTTTATTAAACAAAGGAGAAGGTAAAAAGTTTAAAACACAGTTTTTATTGCTCTGTTTTCAAGCAAGCATCCTGTATTATTTCTTACATTGCATGTTGATATAAACTTTGTAAAGAATCTATTTCAGCAAAGCTTAACTGCTTATATTTTATCTTTCTAGAAATTTTAGTGTATTTTGAAAATATTGAAAATTCATGTATTTTGCTGTCTGGGTACTATCGCTTTTGGTTAGAGTATCAAATGCCTTTTAAGCAATAGGATACTAGCATATCTAGTTCTTTCGCTCAAACAAATTTAATTGCTTTCATGTATAGTTTGCTGTGGAGGAGCTGTGAGCTGCCGTCATCACAACAGATATTTAACCTGATTGAAAAAATTGAAATAGATTGAAATAGAATAGAAAAAGCTACTAACCAGATTCCACGGTGAAAATACCGTTGTTTTGGAGCCACGGAAAACTTAATTATCACAAAGGAAAACAATTGAGATTCAAAAACTTGAGTAAGTGTTGTTTTAAGAAAAGAAAAAAACAACATTGTAAATAATGAACTATTTTAGGTATAAAAATCTCTTTAAATGGTAAATGTAAAAATTTTTCGTTAGCATACTTCTCTCCATCCAAGCTTCTAATTCGTTTTGTGATTGTTTGTATCTTGTATTCTTTCATTCAGATTAATTCTATATTTTTTATTAACATCAAATGAAAAAAGTTCTTCGGAATTTCTCTAAAACATAGCCAACAATAACTACTGCGGTTTTTGTTTTGGCTAGGTTCTAAACGTTCGATTAAAAACCACAATCACAGAATATTATCATATGGCTGTCTGAAATGCATGAAAGGAAGCTAACAGACATCATCGTTAGACGATATCGAGAAGTCTGGCAACTTCCTCCAACTTCTCCGAGGAAAACAGAGAGCAAGCAAATCTCTACAACCAAATAATTCACCCGCAGCCTAAATGAAATTAGCTTCTGCTCTAAACGAATTAGCTTATAAACAGCCAGCCGTCCACAAAGACGATTGTCAAGAAAAAGATGCAGCAAAAGGAATCGTTTTTGTGGATGACTGGCTGATAATTACTGTCGCTGGTATTCAAATTCAAATGGTAACTACTCATCTGCATGCTTATTTTATTGTCAGCTGACAATACAACTGATCATAGATATGGAGCATCAGGTTAATCATTTGTGCAAAGCTGGCTACGGCTCACCATGATTCAAAATGGAGCTAGAGTGCAATCGTGTGTGCAATTATAGCACTAAATTAGTGCAATTGCACCCGTTTCTTCTAAGGGCTCAGATAGTGGTAACAATAGAGTTTTGTAAGAGTCTTAGCATCGATGTTTTGAGCTTCAATTCAGGTATTTTGAAACGCTCTGAAATCTCTGCTGGAAGAATTTGAAGTTGGTTATCTTTCGGCATCGCATTTAAGGGGGAAAATACATGTAAAATCGAAAAAAAATTGCTAATTTCAGATTGGCTTAATATATATATTTTGTTTATTCAGAAAATTTTTAATATCAAATCCTTAAAGTACATGTCCAGGGGCGGATTTACCACTAGGCCCGGTAGGCCCGGGCCTAGGGCGGCAAATTTCGGGGGTGGCAAATTTTCGATTTTTTTTTGGGGCGGACCCTTTTCGATTTTCTTTTTGGGCGGCAGTTTTTTTTCCGTCGTATATGTACATATATCTGAGTCGAATGAGCCTAACACCTCAAGCCAACCAAATTCTCTAAAAAATCAATGCACGCGAAAATTCACCTCTAATGATTTTTTTCGGGCATTAAAAAGTTTTAATTATAATAAATATCGAAATGCGATCACGGTAAAGGATCAAAGAAATTCAAAAATACCTAATAAGTACCAAGAAAGTATCTGAAAATACCTAAAAAGAGTCTAAAAAGACCTAAAAAGATTCTAAAAAGAACTCAAATAATACTTCTTCAATTTAGGAAAAGCTTATCAGAGGTAAATATTTGCGTACATTGATTTTTCAGAATTTTTTTTTATTTTTATGGTACAGGGTATATCAACTACATGCGAATCTCTTTATTTTTGACGTCTTTTTTAAATTGTACTTCATTACTGAAATTAATTTCTACACTGAAAAAAATCATTTGGTATTTCATATAAAGAAATAGTCATAATTTACTAAAGAAAATGGTTGATTTTCAGCCTACTAATTCAATTTGTTGTTTCCGCAAATCATGAATCGTTAATTATCTCCGTATAATATTAATCATTTCTTTTACTGTCTTTAGACATTTTTACAATAAAAATAACTAAACTTTCTATAATGCAGACATTCATGCAAATTATATTGGCAAAATTTTCTATTTCAATAGTAAGAAACTCTACAAACAGTTGATTCTTTTTTAACTAAAGAAGATTAGTTATATCAACTAATCTAGATTTCCTTATTAATTAAAGTGTTTTGAAGAATAAATCATACTTTTAGACTTTTCTACCAAATCAAAGTCATCTATTTGCAATTAGTTAAAATTTCGAATTCTTTTCGTTCAGTGTATAAAAAAATTTCTATAAAAAAATTTCTATAAAATGAAATTTAAAACATAGGTCAACATATTTCGGGTTCATCTTCAACTAATAACATATCGAACATGAATTTACAATAGTCGAGTTCATAGTTGATCTCCAGTCAAGTGCGGAAGCAAACTTTGAACGGAATAGTAAACTTACTTATAAAAATTTTTGCGAAGACGTTGGAATTATATGCGATCCAAAGGTGTATACGGTTTTGGACTGTTAAAAATTGGTATTTTTGGATTCTTTTTTTTTAGGTACTTTTAGGTTCTTTACAGTGTTTGTATTTTAATAATTATTTTTGTGGCAAGGGCGCAATAATAGGGAATTTTTACGAACGGACCGGTGCCGGTTTTGCTCTGATATTTCTTTTTTGTGAGCTCGGGCATAACGAAAAACAGCGAAGTATTCTAGGGAATCGAAAAAAAATAATATAATTCCCGAAAAGGGCGGCAAATATTTCTGAGGCCTCGGGCAGCGAAATGGTCAAATCCGCCCCTGTACATATCTCACACTAAATGAAAATATTTTTTTAATAATTTTTCAACACAAAATGGCGGAGATGCGAGCGAATGAAAAAAACACATCAAAAACTGCCTCGTACAACTTAACGCCTTTTCCGGGGAACTTGCGACGTTCAGAGAGAAACAAATATTCAATTCAATTCAATTTGATTTATTTCACAAAAACTCTTACATTAAAAAGCTTAGAACTCTAAATTTATTATTGTGTAATAGCCTCCTTATAAGCTAAGCTTGCGGTAGGAGACTTAAACTTTTTCAACTATACTAATATAAATCTATCATAAACTTAATTCATTTGGTTGATTTGTATAAGAGAACGATCGCTAACGTTATACCTTTAGATTTATTCTATTATTTTTATACATAGCTGAATATAGCATAAAATTCCTCATTTGATATAGACTGGAGCCATTTTTTAACGCTATATTTAAAACGTGACAATGAATTTATATTTCTTAAAACTGTAGGGAGGTCGTTATAGCATTTAGGACCAATTTATGCAACATATTTTTGGATTTGTGTTTTATTACATTGAGGAATAACAATTCTTTTGTGGCTATGTCTAGTATCCTGGTCATGGCAAATCAGATTCTGCCTTTCGTATTTATAAGTGTAGTATAACACAGATTTCACATATAGCTTTTTGACGTCGAATACCTTAGTTAATGTAAAGAGTTCCAATGAGGGAAATTGACGAGGTAATTTATAGATTACTTTTAGTACGTATTTCTGAGTCGTCTTTATATTTGCTAGGTGTGAATTATAGGTTCCACCCCAAACAGTTATGCAGTATTGCAAAGTAGACTGTATCAAAGCAAAGTATACAATTTTCAATTGGTCCTGGGTAAGGATATCACGCAACCAATAGAAAAGATATATACTACGTCTTAGCTTCGCGTTTATCATTTCCGTGTGTTTATTCCATTTGAGATATTTGTCCTTAGTTACGCCAAGATATTTGATTTCATCTACAACATGTATTTCTCGACATATATCGCTGCATGGTGCATCTTCTTGGCGCCTGCATTTATGGTGATGTAATGTAAATGTATTAGAATCCGGCATACCGGTTATTTTCAGCGAAAATGCCATGGCTTTTGATAATGAGATGTATAATTCATAGGTGAACCAATAAAATTTATTAAAAAAAATTTTAATATTTACATTAATTTTAAATTAAACAAAAAAATCGATTATTTTAAAAAAAAAAATCCCGTTTTAAACACTAATAAACAAAATGTTTTTCTGAAATTACATTAACATTTAAGTTCAACGAGAAGATAATACTCTTTTGTAGATGTGGTATAAATTTGACCCGGATCGGTTCAATATTGTTTGAGATATTTTGTACGGCACTTGAAAAAGTACTACTTTGAGAAAAACGCGTTTAAAGCTCTTAAGGTCGACCGACCTAGGGATTGCCGGGCTGCCTATAACTGACTATAACTCGAGAATTAATACGAATATCGCTTCAAAACTTTTTTTGATATATTTTTAGAGCATTTCGAATATTTTGATGTAATAAAAAAAAATCGATTTTTTTAAGCAGTTACATGTATTTTCCCCCTTAACGTAGCGTTTATTTTTTGCTATTTAGCACACATTGGTGAGTCCAATGCTATAATGCTTAGAAGTATTTTATAGCAGTGCTTGAAACCATACCTCCCTGAATTTTTGTGGTACATAGCTTTGTTAGCTTTTTGTGTGAGCTTTCGGCTAATTTTTACCAATGTATTCGACTTTCCGAAAAATATATATGAATTGAATGAAGTTTATTGAACCGCCCCCATTGATATCATTTTTATAAATTAATATTTTGGTCTTAAAACGAACCACAGCTAACAAAAAATAGATCGAAGGTCGTAATATTCATCTACAATTTGAGTTACTCTACTCTTATTTTACTACTATTCTGCTTTCCCTCCTTTTACCTTGAACAATTAAATTTTCTAATTACTTTATTGTCTTTTAATTATCATTTTCAAAATCTAAAATCCAATCAAACATTTTAAACAAACATTTTATTGGGCTTAAATTAAATTATAAATATGACTTATACCTAATGTACTAGCTTGATGTGTCTTAGGTCTAACAGTTTTGAAACTATACCAAGATCTTAGCCTAATGTTAATATGTACGTATTGTGTCTGAAATTCTTAACCTAACGTATTATATAGAGGGAAAGCCCAGTAAAACCCCTCATAAACTTCATTTTTGGAGCAAAATCTAAAATCTCTGACACTAAGATTCCCATTCAAAGCTTACACAGAACTTTCAAACACCACATTTAGTCACAATATTGAAAGCTTACACATATCTTTTAATCACTTTAACCTTTAAACTTTCCCAAAAACTACAGTTTGCTCATCATAACAAAGCCTTAATTCTTAAGCCACCGCAGAATCAACCCAATAACAGCAAAATAACACTGCGTAGTTAATAATAAAACAATAATATCTTGAATAGTAAATGGTAATGTAAATGTGTACCAACTATTTTCATATTACAAACAAAGAAACATACGATTTTTATTATTTTGTTATACATATCTGCAGAATTATTGATCACCTAGTACATGCTGCTGCTACGCGACATCACACACGGTATCATCATATCTAAATACTCATAACCTCTCCTAATCTTCACCTAAAAAATACACATACTAACACCTTAACATGTGTATTATTTGACTAATCCAATGAATATAGCAAATCATTGAACTGACTTACTAATTCAACGAAAATCACCTCAATTGTAAATCACCGTAGCTAAAATCAACAATTGAGATTTACATTCAGCATCATTTCGACGAAGTTTACCTTCATTTGAATTTATTTGGGCATTTTTCCACGTAATTTATGGGCTCCAATGAATTTTTCAACGTTGTCTAAATTCTATGGATTAGTAACTTCTTGGCATACCTTCTTGGCTATGCTGTCAGCATTGAAATCGCTGGATTTTTTATTCTGTTGTGACATTCCAAATCCCACGATTAACTTCATTTTTCCAATTCGATAAATACCGACAAGTTGGCCTTATCCGTACAGCCTACTAGCATAGGTACATCCCCAATCTCATTAGTCGCGACAATCGTTTCCGATTAGAAGAAATCAAGACTGCTGTAGTGATGAAAAGTTTCAGAAAATTCCATGTGCTAACTGTGTCGATTTTCAATATAAAGTCATCGGATTCGATTCAATCATTGTCTGACAGATACATACCGGTACGATTTTACTGCGGTAAGCTGTTGATCCTGCGAATCCTACAGGTGGATTTTTCACATGACCTGCTGGGAATATGTGATGGTTGTAGAGTCGAGTGCTACAGGTTGGTAGCATTGGTGAAACAAGCTATTTTGCAATTACACGAGAGAATTAAATCTCAGATTCGTTTGGAGCGGTAAACGATCTGTTCTGTGAGCTTAGCTAGCTATGTGTAGACTAAGAAATTGTTGGCAATAACTACGATTTGATGATGTACTTTGTTAATTGATAGTTGTGTGAGGAAAATGCAGCAAATTAAATACAGTGTGCAGTGCTACAAGTGGACTATGCACGCATGCACGTTTACGTAAAATATGTTTCCTATTTTCTCTCTTCGGCCAAGATTGTTGATATAATTACTATGTTTAATGTATCAATTTAATTCAAGTCCACCCGAGTTAAATTGGATTTAAGTCGAATATTGATGATATGCAAATACATATAAGCAAATGCATATACGCAGAGAAGAAGGCTTTCATCAAATTAGTGTTTTGGGATGTTTCGAACGAGATGGGTCAATTAAAGGTTGGAGTGCATTGATGTGAAAATAGAGTGAGTCCTTGGATAGTTAGATAGTTTTATATTTTGTGTTTGCAGCTACATAGTTGAATAATTTCAGTGAATTCTGAATGAAGAGTAAATAATTATGTAAACGGTGAGCTTTGTCACAGAAGCTTGATACAAAATTTGGATCTCCAACACAATTTACCACCAAATGGTTAATAATGTTCTTCAAAATAGCTCAGATAAATGCGAATTTTCAGTTAAACGTTTAGTGCGATACCGCATTCATTTTTGTTTGATTTTTCGCATTCATTTTTATTTGATATTTTATTTTTATTTCTTTTCTTTTTTATTTAATGGTGGCAGATATATCAATAGAGTAGACAGTGGTTAAAAATTCAATTGAAACACTTGATTCTTGCACTCAATATCATACACATTTCAATAAGGCAGCAAATTTTCGAATTTTTTCACTTAAATTGCGAAAAAACGATAATGTTACTTAAAATATCACAAATTGCCCTTTTCCTTTTTGAAATATTGTTCGCTGCACTTGTGTCCTTTTTTGACTAGTATCAATTTAAAATCTTTAGCGACATACTTTTCACTTAACGTCAGCAAAAGTCAGCACAATCAGATGACTTCAAGTTTTCAGCAGCTGATGTAAAAACCAGTTGAAGAAGCATGGATGCCTTAATAGAAATCCAGTTGCAAAAGCAATAAACGAACAATGAACAATCAATGTTGATTTCTTGACCAGTCCGCGCAATGTCTTTTTTTCTACGGCTGCGAAAAATATCAGGCGAAAAAACTTGAATTTGACATTCCTTCTACTAAGTTTACTAAGATTTACTCACTACTTTACTTTGGATAATACATATTTCGCGCGATACATACACCAACTTATTTATTTATTCAAATCTCATCTAACAGAACAATCCAACTATAAAATGAGATAGTACACGTATGGGAGCATGAAGAGGTGCCAGAAGGCTGGCGCAAAGATATAATATGCCCCATATATAAGAAAAGAGATGTAACAATGTGCAGCATCTATAGGAGCATAACATTTTTGAGTACCTCCTATAGGATACTCTCTACTATCCTGCAAGAACGCATAGCCCCATACGCTAAAGCCATTATCGGACAATATCAATGTGGCTTCATCCCACGCAAATCAGCAATTGATCAGATTTTCACTCTCAGGCAGGCGATGGAAAGATGTCTGGAATACAAAATTCCACTGTACCATCTACTTATAGACTTTAAGACCGCCTGTGATAGCATAGCCAGGGTAGAACTGTACAAAGTCATGAGAGCATTTGGCATCCGAAATAAACTGACAAGATTGTGTAGACTAACTATGATCAATGCAGTAAACCAAGTTAAAATAGCCGGATTGCTATCTAGACCGTTCACCATCTTCAATTGGCTCCAAAAAAAAGGATGGTCTGGCCTGCCTCCTCTTCAACCTGGCGTTGGAGCAAGCGATCCGAGACTCTGGCACGTCAGCTAGAGGGACCATCGTCATCAAGCCCCGCCAGATACTGGCTTACGCTGATGATGTAAACATAATTGGAAGATCAGAACTAGCGCGCGGCGCAAAAACTGAGGTTACATATAAATGAAGGAATGATCAAGTACATGGTGGCAGCATCTGCAGGAAAAAAACCTAGAGTTGGCCAAAGCTTAAGGGTAGTTGAGCATGAATTTGAAGTCTACCTTGGGTCAATTTGTAGCAGCCGATAACAACATGGAGGAAGTACAGTATTACGTACTGTGATTACAGTATGCGCCTCTCCATCCTTCAAATTCCTTCCCTTGAGTCACGTAGAGTGTTCCTTGAGGAATGTCTCCTTGACGAGTGCCTCCTTTTTAAACTTTTTAACGGCAATATATTGGTTGACCCCATCATTCAATTTTCTGTTAGAGATTCGGGCCGTTCTAGTTGAATATTATTTAACTTTAATGTTACATTCGCCCGTACCGACACCTATTTCTTATTAATTTTATTAGTTTTTATGTGTTTTTTTTTTCTTATATATATTTATATATGTATTTTTTTTTCTTTCTTTTTTCTTCTTGTCTAATCTATAATTGGATTTGTTCTGTGAACTTGTACAATAAGTAAATAAAGAAATAAATAAAATTTATAGCTTAAACCACAAACTTCAATTTCGAAACTGAACAATAATTTATGTATTATTTTATCAATAATATATACTAAATCTGAAGTAAACATTCAGTATATAGATTATAGTAATAACTAAGTACATTAATTATTAAAATTATTATAATAAATATAAAATGTAACCTGAAATTTCTCCTGTTCATTGGAAAAATAATATGTAGTATATTCTTCAGCTGAACAAAGTGTTTGACCTTGGACAGAAGAGTTTTAAATAAACGCTCTGTGCTTTTCGCAGGGAAAATTCCATAGCTTAAATATTTTTATCACAAGAAAAGAAAAAAGATCCCCACACAACATTTTCAAGGCCCAGCGTATCAAGTTTCAAGCAAAATCTCAATTAGCTCCTGTATAAACTTAAATGAAAACATTAGTCAACTACTAGACAGACGTCTCCTCCTGCTGCCACTCAGCATACATTTATGATTGTGTCCTAATCAGCTATAATTTTCATTTTATTTTTCATGAAATTTTTGAAGAGGATTTTCATGTTTTAAATGTTCAAATCAGAGTTTCTTCATTCCAGCTATGCTTCCTAAACCTAATTAGAAAAATAATTTATTTCACTCAACTTAATTAATATCTTTGTCAAAAATCTTTGTCAAACACGAATGATTTTCTTTAACTCGAAATTTAATGACAATCGAAACAGAAAAACACACACACCCGCCGCATTATGCATATTCACATTGCGTCATGCTGTCATTTCAAACAACCACTCATTTTGTATCATAGATCAAGTTCCTTTATTCTCGCTTTTCTCACCCAAGTCATCGACATAAGTTCATTGTCGAGAAATTAAATGAAGATATCATTACACTCAACTGAGCAGCAAAGTACTAAGGATGGTGAGATGAAACCAGCAGAATGATGATGATACACTTTTGAATGAACGATTTTCGTTTTCTATTAGCACAAGGACTTGCTGGTGTGTATTGTATAAGATTTTCGCAAGTAGTTAAGAACGGTTCAATGATGATAATAATTAGATTACAAGATTAAACGGAAATTATGTTTGCTGCTGGGATCAATAGCCGGTGTAATATTTTGTGGGCTTACGATCGTAGTCAGACAATCTGAAATTCGATACCCACACTGGGCGCGAAAATTCTTAAGTCGCAAAAATGTCGATTTTTTTCAACTGGTGTGAAAAATAATACATATTCGTATTTTTTAAATTATTTGCGACTGATATATTACACAAGTTGCTCTCTTCAGAGAACTAACCTTAATACATTCATCTACAATGCAGTAATTGTTGAAAATTCTCACGTATTCTTATACAGTTATAAGGTGTAGACTTAAATCATTAACAACTTGACATTCGTAGACCGCAGCTAAACATTGCCTGCATGCTAAGTAAGCTAAATAATTCCATACCATTTCTACTTCGAAATTCATTTGAAAGGCTCGGCGGGAAAGATATGTTGCAGAGTTAAGAATTACCTTGCCTACAGTTCATTGTTTTGGGATCGTATTGTAAACCATTGATAGCTTATACCATAGCACCTACTTAACAATGAACTAATTGGGTTTAAGGCACTTCTCAAGCTCTATTATTCTCGTTTCAAATGCTCTATTATTCTCGTTTTCGGGGTATCGAACTGACTTTGCGTGACCAGTAAGCTCATCTCTTTGACCTTATACTAGAAAAAAGTTTATTGTTTCTTCTTTTGATATTTCTAAGTCACGAAAATTTTAAAAGTCGCAAGTAATTAGTAATTTAACGAACTAATTTTCTGTGCAACCTTTTTTCGGGAAGAAAATCTTGATCTTTTTGGTTTTTAAGTCAATGCATTTGTCCTCACCTTCAACAACTGAACAAAAATTACTCAGGGCATTTTAACGCAAATCTCAGTAAATTCATTGGAACAGCCAAATCATATTCATTTAAGAAATAATCATTCGGTATTTTTCAAGTAAATTGCATAGCAGGATAACTGGTCAGGTCGTTGATCCACCTCAATCGCAACCAGCTCTACTCCAGTGATCCAAATTCTATTCGACATAATGTTTTATTAACTAGCATTCAAGGTACATCTCTCTTCTTAAGATGACAATTTTCCGCTACTTTTCTGAGTGATTAATTACTTTATTTCCCATTAGGTATTGTGTTTGTTCTCATTTAGTTGCGAACAGTGTTCATCGCACCGAGCAACAGGTAGCTAAGTCAATTGTTTGGAAGCAACAACAAGTCCACTATACCAGCAGGATAGGTGAATGGGTATCCTTGCTCCTAAGCGTTTTTGGTATATACGTAAGCGTATGCGAACGCTGTCGGACTGAATTAATATGAGCTCTCCATAAACGTAATCAATTGAATTCGAGGAAAGAAGCAAATTGAAAACGGTGTATCAATAAACATTTTTAGTTCACCGACAAGGCTCAGAGGCATGCGGTGCTGCAAGCTGGTGAATTATGGATATGTTATGAAACGTTATGTTTTCAGTTTTTAAGTAATAAAGTTTGGGCGAATCATTTCGGATGTTTCAGAATGAATGCCAATGCACACAAAGTTCATTAAATAGGCTCAACTACAAGCTAAAAAATGTCTGAAATCGATAACGATTGTTTTGCAAGTAGACTTCAATACTATTAGCTTTCCACATCAAATGAAACTTGAAATAATGAAACACACAAAAGTGAAAAGGTTTTTGCATTGGTTAATTCATTATAATACCTGAACTTTCAAGGCAAACACAAAACTTATTTTCACCAAATAAATTCCGGTAAAGAAGTCTATTACTAGGAATGATATTATTGTGTTAAATGATTGAGGTGGAATTTTCCGAGTAATTTACCGTAAAACAATTCAAAGCAGACAATTATTCAATAATAAGAGACTATTTTGAGTTTGAGTGAGATATCTGAGTCTTTTAATTTGATTTATGCATGATCTGCGCAACAGATCACTTTAACTATTATCGAATTCAGTAAAGTCAGCTAATGAGCAAAAAAAAATAAATTAACAAAATGTACAATGGTATCAAAAACCAAACAAAAAAAAATCAATGGAAAAAATAAGCTTTTTTCCGTGTAAAAACGAAAAAAATATCATCCGCTGTAGCCCATACCTGTCCGTGGCAAATAAACTTGTATCTGTCCTTGGCGAAAAAAAACCTTTATCTTTTCATCAATATTTTGAATTAGGAATTAATTAAAATCAGGACCCAATTCGCTTCTGCTTTGACCCCGACTCTTACTCTAAACAACTACGTAAATTCATGTATTCCGGAAAATCGATCCTCTCTATTAACAAAAACCCTGATTAATCAAAAATCACCACTTACCGTCCATCAATATTCCACCTTAATGTGGTTCCACTGAGCAAATTGTATCTCTGCCACAAATACCTGTATATGATCATTTGATGATATATTTTCCTCAAATTTTCCAAAAAAGGTCAACACATCATCATAAGTCTATCATTTCCATTTGAAATTACCTTTTTCGAAAACATATTTATTATGGTGATGTTTGCTGTCATTGGAACACATGTTTAGTTTCCTCTTCTCCTCCAATGCACTCCATCGAGATTATGGAGTTGAGTTGGATTTACTACCTTATTGAGACATCAATTCTTGATGACGTCATCAAAACATCAGATATAACATTTCGAAATCGTCATGTGACGTTGATTAGGGTCCTCTAACTCGAAGTACACATCTGAATGAATTTTAGATTCAAACGTCGGGTCAAAGGTAAAATGAATGTGTAGGAGTTAATTGGAGAAGTAAAAAAATTATTGAAGAGAATAAAAGTAATACGGTTTATGTTAGCATTCATGAGTTTGCTAGAATAATTCCACATAAATATGATTCAAACGAAAATTTCATCCATTAGCACACCTCCAGTCGATGCAAGCAGATAACGAAGGAACGAAATTAGACAATATTCATTTCATCAAACAGTCTGGAGAAGCAATTTGTTGAAACTTTCAAGTGAAAGAAAGTTCACGTGTATAAATTTTTATACTTTTAAGCTTTTTATGCTTTCTTGGGTTGGATATATCAATAAAATATTGAAATAATCAGAAATTGGAATATTTTTCTGCATTTTAGATCTTCAATGTTATGAATTGGCAGAGTAAAATTTAACTTTCAATGTACTACCAAAGTATTGTGGGCATAACTGCAGAGACAGATGAAACACTTAACTCTAATGTTTGTGAAACACTTAACTCTAATATCAATACAATATTTTTTTTACGGTGACATACCCGGACAGCATTGTTTACAATTAAGTCTTTGACAATCGATACAAAGTATTTAGGTACAATAAATTTACAGCCGAGACTTAGACTAAGGAGACGGCTGGTCAGAAAAATTTAATCGAATCAAAGTTTTCGAATTTTTACGACTGGCTGGTATGTTGTGAAAATTTTGAGCCATTTCGTATTTTAGTTATATAAAGGAAAGTGTAAAAAAATGAGTTTGAACTTAAAAAGTACTAAAGTTAAGTAAGCTCTTGCCAAGTACGTCGTACCCTCTGTCCCTGCTGTCTCCAACTTTCTGTTTGTCTTTTTGTTTGCACTACGAGCATCTTTCAATACACTTTTTGAAAACGAATTGATCTTTGAATTAAAATTTTTGGTTTCAAATGAAAAATCCTCAAAAATGGCATTTAAACACATTTCCAACTTTAACTACGTTTGTTGTAAAACCATGCATTTTGCAGTTATTTAACTTTTTTTCAGAAATGGTTAAACAAATTATTCTTTTTTTTCTGTTTTTTTAAGTAAATGAACTAAAATTCCGCCGTTGAGTTTTTCGAAAAAATGAGCATTGGATTAGTCAGGTTTTCTTGCAATGTCAAAACAGAACTAATTTTTTTTCAAAATTCTCTTGGCAAACTTGCAGCTGACTATATTACAAAACAAATAATAAAAAAAAACTAAAATAAATACTCTCCAGGAAGTGAAAAAAGCTACATAAACTTTAGGTGCATTTTTTGCTCCGGTACAGAGCAGGATAGAGAAATGGCGCAAAAAAAAACGATCCATCATAGAACAGCTAACTCATTCGTTATAATTGCTATAGGTTGCTGTATTTGCTGTGGTAGCGCAAAACAGCTGAAAATAAAGGGAGCAAATAACGAGCAAATTCCTTTCTTTGAATTGAGTAAATATTTCTTTGGCGCAGAATCATTGCCAATTTTCTTTGATAATGTGATCATTTTTCCTCAAAAAAATGAAGTATTTTTCAGGGTGTATAATTCACTAGATTTGAGGAAAATTACTTCCTTGAAATAAGGTAAAGTAAAAAATGTATTCCATTGAATGCAAGAAATTCTTCCACAATATTTATACAAATTACTGACATCAAATAAAAGTTTATTTGATTTGTGGAAGATTTCACATCTCGGAAACACGTAAAAATTTTCTTTGATTTTCGGAAACATATTTTTCTAAGTGTATCTACGATTTAAGTAAATTATATATATAATGCGAACATGTTTTTACATGTTTCAACATCAGCCACGCTTCAATATTCGATGAAAAAATTGATAGTTTTGATGATTTCTATTAACATTTTTTTACACAAATGAGAGGTCGGTAGCTTGGCTCACTAACGCATCAGCCCGTAGCAGCGATCTACTGCTCGCGGGTTCGAATTCTGCTGGGTTCATGGTTCATGCTCACTAGCGCTTCAGAAAAAAAAGAAAAAAATGTGGCACTTAACAGATAGATTAATGGAATAATTGATACCGGCTTCTCTCTCTCCCATATATGTCTAGTGCAATATTTATCTGAAGTCAAAATATAGCTTTGGCACGTCAAAAACTTTTTTTAAGTTTTTTTTTAAATTTTTTAAATTTTTTTAATTTTTTTTTCACTTCCTTCAAGGTAAGCCGCGCTGTCCAAGGGAGGCAGAGTTTTTGCGTGCCCACAACATGCAATGTTCTCAAGCCGTCCCCCATCTAAGTAATATCCGCGCCCAACATTGCTTAACTTCAGTAATCGTAGGAGAACCGGTTGATGCTAGATTTATGGAAACATTTCCTTGAAACTATGCCAAATTTTACTCAGTCCAGGGAAATCTAACATGGTGCTTCGGAAAAATTAGGGGAAAGCTGAATTTTGATGTGAACCTTGGTATTGGTACTGGCGTCTTGAACAAAATGTCAAAAGTCCCCATCGATCCGAGTGCTGCATCACTTCTTATACGGGGTCAAAGGTCACCGAAAGTAACTTTTGCTAAATATCTCAGTAACGGTTATGTCTTCAGAAAAACAATGTAAAACGAATTTGTAGCTTAAAAAATTTCCAAAAAAAAGATTTTGTTTTTGAGATATATTGATCTAAACATGTGTTATCCTCTTTCTCATGGCATGTTAATATTATCCGATTTTGATTACGAGTTGGTATGTTTGTGAGTTTGTTTTTCTATGTTTAAGAGACGTATAAAAAAACATGTAAATAAACTTATCTACCATACTCCAGAGTAGATGGAAAAGTGTGCTCCAAAATGTTCCCCCCTCCTCCTTTGCCATAAAATGGTATCCCTGATTATCCATCCCAAATCTTCAGAAATGAGCTCGTTGCCTACTCTTTGCCCACTGTTAAACAAGATAGGATCACGTTTTATCCTGTTAATTGCCTATTATTGACATATGCAATGTTGTTATTTTGTCCTGCTGCTTCGTGGAATATCCTATACATGATGCAGCAATGCAGTTTATTTCCGAGAAGAGAGTAGCGAGCAGATGTCTCTACAAGTTTTATGGCAAAGGGGGGCGGGGGATGGAGGGAATTTTTCGGAGCACACTTTTCCACCTACCCTGGAGTGTGGGTGATAAGTTTGTTTACGTGTTTTTTTTATGCACCGCTTAAACATAGAAAAACAAACTCACAAACATTTCAAGTCGTAATCAAAATCGGATAATATTAACATGCCATGAGAAAGAGGATGCTGTTAGTAACAAATGTTTAGATCAATATATCTCAAAAACAGTTATAATTACAGGAAAAAGTTACAACATTATTTTTGTTGGAAATTTGTCAAGCTAACAAATTTTTCGTACATTGTTTTTCTGAAGACATAACCGTCACTGAGATATTTAGCAAAGGGGGCATTTCACGTGAAGCGGACAACGAAAAAAAATCGAGGTTCTGGATTTCGTTCATATTGTGCATAATGGTACTTCTAGAAAGTATGAATGTGGATGCACAAGTTTTTTTTTTCTATGAGGTTTAGTTGCCGAGTTATGGGCTTCTGAATAATTGACGAAATTGATAAAAGGCTTTTTTGGAAGCGGATTCTGAGATTCAAAAAACATTAAACATATAACTCTAAAAAACATTAAACATATTGATTGGTATAGAAAATTAGCTGTTCTTTTTAATGTTAAAATTAGATTTGAAAAATAATTTTTTTTTCCTGTGTGGAACCGGAAGTAGACACTTTAACTCGTGATTTGAATAATTTGGACCAGGTTAATTTTGTTTATTTTTATAACAAAATAAAGCTTAAAGTACACTTATTTTATCATAAAACTTTTAGAATGGGATGGCCAGTAGTTTAGGAGGTAGGTGAATTTCAATACATAAAAGTCGCATTGGGCGTGGTACCGAGAGCTTGATTAGGGCAGCTAGTTGGCTCGAAAACAAAAATTGATTTGAAATGTAATTAGTAGCGTCATCTCTTACTTGAAAAAGGTTTTATTTTCCCATAAAAACTTAATTAAAATATATGACGCATATTTAATATATTTGACGCCAAGCCAATTCAAATTTTCCGTTATTTTTCGAGTTACTGTTCAACGCTTGCAATTACTATTACTTTCGTTGATAAGTTAAAGAGTCTTAATTATGTGTATTATGTCTCCGTTCGGCTATCGATGTTTCAATCCATTCGATTTAAGTTTCATCGGAAGGCTAAAGACCTAAGAAAAATTCCAAGAATATTAGCAGAAAATAAATTATGTCGAATCTGCTGGAAAAAAACTGATCGTAGAAACACCTCTAGTTATTAAAAAAAAAAGAGCTAGTTTAAGAAACGAGAGTAAAATTGTAAAAATTGTGAATAAATTCATTTGTCTAAACACAAGTACCCTTTTTTCACTAAGTAAATCAGCATTATCATTTTTTAATATTTTATATTCTATATGTAAGTGAAACAAGTTATATATAATAGTTTTAATACAAATATTTTGCTTTCACACTCACTAGCTATCATAATCAAGCTCCCGGTACCACGCCCCATGCGACTTTTTTGTATTGAAATTCACCTACCTCCTAAACTACTGGCCATCCCATTCTAAAAGTTTTATGATAAAATAAGTGTACTTTAAGCTTTATTTTGTTATAAAAATAAACAAAATTAACCTGGTCCAAATTATTCAAATTACGAGTTAAAGTGTCTACTTCCGGTTCCACACAGGAAAACAAAATTATTTTTCAAATCTAATTTCAACATTAAAAAGAACAGCTAATTTTCTATACCAGTCATTATGTTTAATGTGTTTTAGAGTTTGTTTTGAATCTCAGAATCCGCTTCCAAAAAAAACCTTTTATCAATTTCGTCAATTATTCAGAAGCCCATAACTCGGCAACTAAACCTCATAGAAAAAAAAACTTGCGCATCCACATTCATATCTTCTAAAAGTACCATTATGCACAATATGAACGAAATCCAGAACCTCGATTTTTTTTCGTTGTCCGCTTCACGTGAAATGCCCCAAAGATTACTTTCGGTGACCTTTAACCTCGTATAAAAAGTAACGCAGCACTCGGATCGATAGGGACTTTTGACATTTTGTTCAACACGCCAAGACAAAGGTTTACACCAAAACTTAGCTTTCCCCTAATTTTTCCGAAGTTTCGCCTTTTTTGTGTCGGATTTCACTGGACCATCAACATCAGTTCTTTGAAATGAAGAAATTCCGTTCTTTGGATTGAGTAAATATTTCTTTGCGCAGAATCATTACCAATTTTCTTTGATAATATGTTCATTTTTCCTCAAAATTTTGAAGTATTTTTCTGCGTGTAGTTTCTGTATTAGTGAATTCACTGGGGCAGCAATGTTGTTGTTTCCAATGCGTCTGTTCTGTGCTGGATATACAAAAAAAGTATAATATGCATTGTCATTAGTGGGATTCAAACTTGTTTTCAGAGTACTGTAAGCTAAAAAATATGATTGCCTGAATTATATCCTTTGAAGTGATATCTTTTGTAAACATAAAATTTGTCAATTTATTTGAGATTGCGCTCTGAAATGACTGATGCGAAAAAGTTTTCGAAATTTGACAAAACTTTAAAACTTACACGTAGCGTTGGACATAGCGCTAAAATGCTTGCTGTCGCCAAAGCGTTAAACTTATTTTTTCATATATGAAAATAAAAGACTCCACTCACCACAACTAATATCCTAATTATAGAAATATGAATTTTTGGGCAAAGTGATTCTACTTCTAATTTTCGTACAAAATTTGTAAAAATTAGATGATTAACCTGAATTTTAATGTCATGTCCTCAATCAGAATCACTATGCACACTGTGTGCACTGAAGCCGCTTAATGTTCAGTTCTGAATTCTTGATGCTTCTGGGCATAATTGAAAGTTGGCAAAGAATGCGAATGAAATTCAATTCAATCTGAAAGCATCTTTGTAGCTTTGTATGTAAAATGATACTGTTGAAGAGAGGCAACTGCATTTCCATGGCTATTGAAAGTAACTTCAATTTCACACCCCTAAGAACTAAGTTCGATGCTACCAGAGTTTTAACCGTTTCTCACCGACAAAAATGAACACTGAATATCTATTTAAAAATAAACTGCCAATGCCATATACGATCAAGAAAATCAAAATTGCAGTATATCCACCAATCTGTCATATCAACATACATTCTTTCAATTCATTCACTTCCCATCCAAATCAGCAAGTCCTTTTTTCATGTCCCAAGGCATTTAACCCAAGCAAAACTGCAACAAGAAATGTCTACCATAGCTATTCAGTAAAAACAGGTCAACAAATTCCGTTCTTCATTTCAATCAAACTTGTAATCAATCTTGCCGATGAATTTTCAATGACCAACAACCAAATTTTTTTTGCATTCAAAACATCAATCTTAAATAAAATCACATACAATTTCTTCAATGAAAATATCCTAACTTCTACTGCAAACAAAATCTTCAATTGAATAAAATGAAAGAATACGAGACAAGACGAAATAATATCGAAACAAAGTTCTAAAAAAGATTGAAGGGATATGTTTCTGGTGGGGAAATTAAAAGAAAATATGTGTAACCGAAAAATAAATGTTAATTTGCTTGCGGACAAGAAATTGATAGATTTTCATATTTTGCTGACATAGGGGTGATGGACACATCCATCATTATATATTTTTAGGTTTTGATGTCGTAGATATGAATGAATGAGTAGTTAAATGGACAAAAAAACCGTGAAAACTTTATGAATGTGTAAAGTTTTGAATAGGAAGCTGAGTTTTGGAATGTAGCGACTAAAAAGAGTTGATGCCCTTTATTAATAGAAATAGACTTTTAACCATGGAATATTTTTTTTTTTTTGATTGAACTGGTATTTCTGTGGTTTATTTCAACAAACTTATACCGCACGTTTAAAAAAAATGTAGCTGAACTTCATCCATTTTCAGATTCGACAAAAAACGGCAGGAACACATTATCTTGAAAAAAATCCATTGAAAATTTAAAAGTTTTTCCGCTAATCTCAAACTCTTTCATTCATTCATGAGTATTAACTCAATTAAACTATAATGGTCAGCATTGTACAATTTCTGCAGCACACGTTATTCCACACCCTGCTTGCTTACAGTAACAGAACGATTTCAAGGACCGTTCAGCTTACGTAATGTGCAGTCAGTACGATTTAATACACATTGAATGTAATCCGATTATCACGCTCCTTATGTTCATCGTGTTTGGATTAAAACTTTTACTTTCACCAAAATCCTATGTAAGTCGTTGTTCCGCAAGAAACTTGGAGAGTTTCTTTTAAGGGACATCGGGAAATCTATGTGAAGCTTGAATAGATTTGGATACATAAAAAAAAATCGTCCTTTTTCTTAGAATTTGTTTCAACGATTTGTCAAAAAATTGTTATTTCCTGCGATTTATTCATCCAGGTAAAAGGTTGTTTGGGGTGTTTTTCCGCTTTCTGGCTGTTGGTAAACTAGATACATAGATAGAAGTTTGGATAAAGTGTTGGTGAGTTGGAGATTCAATTTATAGAACATAAGTATCACGGAAAGTAACTTAGTTAACAGGGAAGGACCCAATACAAAGTAGGGAGTGGAGTGGAATCTTGAATTTTTCATTTACTTTGAATATAAAGACAGAGTAATGAGTTTGTAAAATTTGTATATACAGTAATAATAAATATGAAAACTGTACTTGAAATATCAAAACATACATGTAAAACGAATGATAGTAATTATAAATATGAAAAAATGTACATAAAACTATCCTTGGATTACGTTTAGATAAAAACACACACAAAATATTAAGGCTGCTTTTGGAATCACACAAAAAAATTATCCTTCTCCGGCGATTTTTTTTGTTTTTTGGTATAAATCCCAACAAAATTGTTCATTTTATAAATGAAATACTGCTAAAACGCCTGTTAGCAAAAGATTCTACTTAATTCTCTACAAACTCCTTCTCTTTCAATGCAAACCAAGTTATACTGACAAGATCAGGCCAGGCTGACAAGAACACAGAACAGGCCACCAGAATTAGCCAGTCAAGGATGACCTGGTTTGCGTAAACGTTGCCTTAACTTATCAAGGGTCTTGAATGCTTTGTTGACACCTAAATAGTCTTCTATCACTAGATGCACTTAACGGTATTTATGTTGCATTTTGCCAAAGTGACATACAATCCACAAGCTGAATAATTCTTAAGACCTCATGTGCCAAATAGATATTGGTCGAGCCCAGGCGAGATCTGGCGAGCCCGAGTGTGTGGACGGTCCAGACGAGCGACTTTGACAAGGCTCGCCGGCGCTCGTGCCACATCCGATCGGAATGGATTTTGAGCACGAATCAAAGCGATTTCGAACGAGCTGTCAAATGCCGTCCACATGTTTGCGGTCTCGTCTGACTTCGGCTCGCCTGATCTCGGCCAATATGTATTTGCCACATGATGTGCCAAATAGATATTGGCCGAGCCCAGGCGAGCCGAGTGTGTGGACGGTCCAGACAAGCGACTTTGACAGGTGTCAGAGGCGCTCGTCCGCTTTCCGATCGGAATGGATGTTGAGCACGAGCCAAAGCGATTTCGGACGAGCTGTCAAATGCCGTCCACATGTTCGCGGTCTCGTCTGACTTCGGCTTGCTTGGTCTCGGCCAATATGTATTTCCCACATGAGAGTAAAATGTCATTTTCATGCACTAGGCTCCCCACCCTGGGCGCTGAATGAATTTCGATCAGAGATAGAATCGGAACTGTATTCGTGTGCTGAGATGAATGAAATAGCTAGTTTACCGGAAATTCTGAATTAAATCTAAATGGTTTTCGTTAACCGAGTGCTTTGAAGATGTTTGAAAGCTATTATACTCAAAGTTATAGTTAAAGAAGATTTACGCTCCTGAAGTCATATTAAGTATTTCGTGACTTAAGTGCTAAATTGAACAGGTCCTTTGTGAGAACTTGTTGCAGCATGGTCAAGTGTTTGATGCGAGTAAGTTAACAATTGTGTTGACAGAAATGCAAGTGGTGCACGTGACTGAAAAGTGAGAATGAATTGTTTTGGGTATCAATGGGAATATTAATAAATACTCTGTTTGGCCGGTAAACGCTGCTTTTGAAGAGAATAGTGCTACAAATTTCAAATAGTCTGTCGTATATACTGTATATGTTTACACAAGCAATCAAAGCTCCAAATTTTGAGAAAACAATGAAGCATAGATCATTCAAAGTAGATCCAAGTTGTCCCACTGCCATTCACTTCGTATCTATTGAGAGTGGAGAAAAGGCTGCATTTCATGCTTTATAGGTGTTGTATTTAGTTTATGGCATATTTTTCAAGATTTAACAGGTGGATGAGCAAAAACTCCGAGGGGCGATGTTTAATATCAACAGACAGACCAAGCAAGGTCCACAATCATTACAAAACAAAAATAAACCTGAAAATTGCGTACTGTAAGCTTGAACAGTTCTAGTTACTAATCCACTGTTTGGCGACTAAAATGCCAAACCTGATTTCTTACATATTATAAAAGAAGATCGGTCGGAAGATATAGCAAATAAGTACTGGAGAATCACAGTAACTATGATAACAGTTGAACAGTCTATAAACTGAACTGAAATTCAATACTTTTGAACTTAACGCAATACACCCCAATACAATATGCTCTTTCAAATATAACAACTCAGTAATAAATGAATAGTAAAATCAAATTTGTAAATTACATGACTTACTTTATAGGTATATTACAATAGGATATCACTTAATTTATAGATTTCATCGGCGTTACACTTTTCCTCTTCAATTAAATCATTTTTGACTCCGGACAATTTACCACTTTAAAAACTCTCATCAGGTTCCACTAAAATAAGCAATAACAATAAAATGCATTGTAAAAGTACAGTCTAATGACACAAATATTTTCAAGCCTAACTTTCAAAGTCCAGATAGGACCTAATGTAAATTTAGTCTCATATCCTAAATTACCTTTTGATAGGAGTTTGGAAGTTTGTTTTCGTTAAAAATCTGCAAACTTGCCTATTTCCAAAGCAAATTAAAGAACTGGTAAATTATAAAAATATATTAATATTTAAATAAATTATAGTGCAATACAATGTGCTATTTTACAGCCTCAGACTCAAACCTATTTGGTGCTTTGAGCTGAAGATATGAGAAGTAACCTATGTATCGAAAAGGAATACAATCTGGTGAATTCAGGCAGTACTCTATTTTATTCTGAATCAAAACATTCAAAGATAAATGGCTAGATCACCAAAAAATCTGAATAAATTTTTTTTAGTTTCACTAAGTCAATAGAAATTGTCAAAACCTCAATGCTTATTCTCTTTTTAACGATAATTTTGTCTGTCTTAAAATTTTTTTCTAAGCCATGCATAGCCATATATGCAATTATTATCGAAATATATTTACTTAACATCACATTTTCAACATCACACTTAACATCACAGTTTCTGCTCATAAAACTTCCATATTCATAACAACAATGAGTAGCAGGTGGAGCTCGTGGTCGAACATAAATTGTAGAGAGTATTAAGTTGATGTCTGAGTTAAAGTATGAAGTTTGTCTCTATTGCTTGGCAAAAGACACCTTCCTTGGAATAATTCAAGAACTTCGGGGAGGTAAGGAAGATCCAACAAGAACCAGTCGCGGTAATCAGTTAATGCTTACTCCGTCGTGTGTGCATGACATATGTCTTGTTGCATCGTTGGATCGGCTGATTGGTTGATTGGTCAATAGCCTTTGGCCAAATACAAATAGCTTTCAAATTGTTTCAGATAAGGAACGCCAACTTTTAATTTCTCCGGATTGGATGCAATTGCAGGACAATGAACACATGATAGTTGGTTGAATCGTCTACGGGTCGTCTAGAAACGCATTGTATTGTGGAGTGTAATCAACGCTATAAAGTGAAAAAAAAATTGAAAGAAAAGAAGTGAGGCGCAGCGTCTGATGGCTGATGGTAGGTAAATTTGCATTAGGGCGAATGATTCCGTGTAACTCAACATCAATAATAAGGTGAATTTTTAATCGTAAAAATGACAGAATAGTTTTGGGCTAATATCATCGCATCGTTCAATTTAGGAGTGAAATTGTGCTCTCATGAGTTTCTCTACTTACAAATTTTGCATGGAAAGACAAAAAGTATGCCTTTCCTACATTGTTCTCGTTTTTTCGGTACTTTCTCGTTTTATTTCACACTGCCAGCATGCTTTAGAACATAAGTTGCGTAATTTGGTACAATAATTGTACCTTGACACAAACCTGTCTGAAAATTTCAGCTTTGTGCGATTGAGTTATTTAAGAGTGGATTTGAAATTAGACCAAAAATGTAGCCTTGACCACCATGTTGCAACGACGAATGAACTATACTTAAAACAGGATTTACAACGAATAAAACATTTTTGAACACAAATTATTTTTAACTTTCATCGAAAAAACAGAATTTTTTCTAAAGATTCGTAGTATTTTCAAAAATATTGTAAACATTATCATTTTACTCTTAAAAGAATATGAACAATTAACAGCTGCCGATGGAAGCATCATAAGTGGATCAGAACAGGTGAAGGAAAGATGGGCGTCCTATTTCCAGCAATTACTGAACGGAAATGTCTTCGCACCCGACGATTTGCCATCATTAATTGGCACATACCTTGACAGTGCCTCATCTCACCCTCCTAGACTAGATGAAGTCCGACAGGCCATGGAAGCTTGAAACCCAACAAAGCACCGGGCATCGATGGGATCCCCGCGCAGCTCCTGAAGGCAGGCGGGATTTCCGTTTCAAGGGCAATCCATGGATTGCTGACAGGCATCTGGCAACAAGAAATAATGCCGGATGAGTGGCGAAAAAGTATTATATGTCCCATGCACAAGAAAGGAGATAATCTGCTATGCGAAAATTATAGGGGCATATCACTACTTTGTACGTCGTACAAGCTCTTGACAAAAATTTTAGAGTTAAGGATTTCCCATCACGCTGAGAAAATTCTTGGTGAATATCAAGGTGGTTTCAGACGTGGAAGATCGACAACTGACCAAATATTTACGGTCAAACAAATTTTGGAAAAATGCTGTGAATTCAACATTGATGTCCATCAAATATTCGTCAACTTCAAACAATCGTACGACAACATCAACCGAACTGCATTATATAATATCTTGCTGCAGTTGGTACGACTGGTAAAAATGACCATGACCGACTCCACGTCACAAGTGCTGATTCAAAATAATATGACCAACTCGTTTTCGACGAATACAGGGCTAAAACAAGGGGATGGACTAGCTCCGGTACTCTTTAACTTAGCGCTTGAGTATGTCATCAGAAAAATCCCCGTGGACACGAGAGGAACTCTATTATTTATTTCGACACAGCTAGTAGCTTACGCTGATGATATCAACATTATATCACGTTCGTTCAACGACGCCAAGGAAGTATTTGTAGCTCTAGACAAAACCGCCAAGGAAGTTGGTCTTCAAATTAACGAACAAATAACAAAATCCATGACTCAATCAAGGAGAAGGACGCCAATAAGACAAAACATAACGAAAGGGGACTGTAACCTTGAAAACGTAGACAACTTCGTGTACCTAGAGATGAACCTCTCGAAGGATGGGAATGAGTTTGACGAAATCAAACGACGTCAATTATCCAATAAGACATTTTTTTCGGTGCTTCCCACTTTGAAATCTCGATGCGTACACAGGAATACGAAGCTCCGCATCTATAAAACAATTATTAGACCTGTTCTATGCTACGGACGCAAAACCTGGACGCTGACCCAGGCATCTGAAAAAGCCTTGAATACGTTTGATTAAAGGGTATTGCGATGGATCCTCGGTTCAATACGGGAAGAAGATGGATGGCGAATCTCATACAACAACGAACTGTATACCATATATGACGAGCTCGAAGTCGATACCGTCATACGACTCCAAAAACTACAATGGGCTGGCCACGTCGAACGAATGAGCGACAATCGAATCCCCAAACGATCTCTCAAGGGGTGAGCGAGCGGAGCCAGGCCAGTCGGTAAGCCACGCAAGCGCTGGGAGGGTTCGATAGATGCTGACAGCAGGTCACTTTTGGGAGCACTGAACTGAAGGATGTGGTCACCGAGCTGAGACGAATGGCGGCGAAACATTAAGGAGGCAAAGGCTTGATTCGGACTGTAGTGCCCCGATGATGATGATGAACAGCGCCCAGCGTGGGCAGTTTCAGACTAGAAATGTTTTGCTCCGGAGAAAGATGGTAAAATTTGCAGCCGCCATATTACACAATATACAGATTCAAAAATAACACTACCTATAACACTATCTAGTGATTCAAAAATCACCTACATTTATTTTGAAAATAATTGTTGCCAACCAGGGAGATGGAACAAAGTTGAATAAACGGAAAGTAATTTTAGGAAATGTTAGTCTAATCTAATATAATATAACAAATCTGGTTCTTAGCATAGTCCAATTTGGAATCCGATTTAGTATTCTGCTATAAAAGTAACCAGTTGGTAAAAGCTGGCCACAAATATTCACTTGAGATGAGGGATATACATTTTTTTTTTTTTGTGGTGGTGATAGCGAAAAATCTAAATATTCGAATATCTCATGCTCCATTTAGTGGTCCGATGAACGACAATGGATTGAAGGAAAAAAATATACCGGCTGGACTACTTGCATCGATGAACTGTTTTATAGCTTTCGATAAATATGTCTGCTGAAAATTAATTTATTAGTTTAATTTGTAAATCCTGGTGTTAATGTTTTGAAAAGTTACCATGATTCTCGACTGCGATTTAATGCATTGATTTCACTAAATTTGAACCAATTTGAACAATCCTTAGGCTATGTATTTCATCTATATTTTATTTATCTCTGATGTGTGCTAAAAATGGAATCCCAAATTGAAGAAAATTTACTAGAGACATGACCAAAAATACTTTTTCAAAACTTGAATAACATCTTTGAAAAAAACATTCAAAATATAAAAACTCAAAGAAAAAAGACTGAAAACCAGCTTAAACATAAATACACCAAAATTTTATAATAATAGTATTAATAATAATAATGGAAGCTTTATTAATGTGTTTGCATTTCACAGTGGTTACAATAAGCTTATTCTAGTGTTTAGACAGAGTCTTTATAGCTAAATTATGGGTTATATATAGAAATGAAGTATGAAAATTTACAATGGTGTATCAGGAAGTATTAGAAAAAAATAGCTTAAAACCTAATGATGTGCCAGGAGTGCCGGGATTCTCTGAAACAATCCAACACCTTCTGTGCCACTGCCCGGCACTCGGGAAAATCAGGCAACTCTGCTTGGGTGAGCCCTGGCTGGTCGATCTCTCACATGTAGCGGAGCAGAAGCTGAAGGACATACTTCAGTTCGCAAAAAAGTCCAGGGCCTTCGATGGCCATTTGGACTGAACTTTCCTTCTCCGGGTCCATTTATCTGGTATCGCTACGAACCAAATGGGTCTATGTGTGGCCATGTGCCAGCCAGCTAAACCAAACCTAATGATGTGCTTGGCCTAACCTAAATAAAATTAAGACTATTGCTTAAACTCCAAAATTTTAATCACATGTTATGTAAATACAAAGTACAGATAATATAATTCTCTTACAAAATGCTATTCACTCTAATCCAAATTGATTACTTTATCGTTATTCATGTTCTACTCATCAAAATTTCTAGTTGCGACACCGGAACTCGTTTCTCTTTTAAAAATGCTTCCCCCAACTCAAATTTCTTACGACTCTAAAAAATCATTTTCATCTACTTATCAATTATCTGCCTAACGACATTTGAATACAGCATTTAATTAAATAATTTAATCATACCAACAAAGTCTTCGCCCCGTGGCTTCCTCTCACTTGAAACTAAATACTTAATCACGCCTCGCAACAATATAAGTATTCTAACATTCAAATCCTACCACCCTGAGGTCTATTTATGATTTATCCCCCTAATTTCCGTAGCTTTTGTATGGTAGCCTTTATTTTGTACTACCTGTCATAATCGTGAACGGAATACGAGGAGTTCAATTCAAAGCACTTCTCAATTCCAAATGAAGTATAATGGGATGAAATTTAGTGAATGTAAAATTTCAATGAAAATCAAAGTCATGATTTAATTAAAATCGGCTTTTAGTTTAAATTGTTTTGCATTCAATATATAAAACTTTCGTAGAGACTGTCAACCACATCCAAGATGAGAAATATCTCTCACAACAGTTTTTTTCAAATAGGAAATTAAGGGTCTTTCAAGAAGGGAAATAATTGCTAGGAAGCATCGAAGAGTGTATTTCAAAGTAATTTGTAAGAAGGGAAACTTTTTCACTTGAATAAAAATGTAAAGTATTTCAAAGGAACAGCTTAAACTCTAAAGCTTAAACTGAAAATGGCTTGAAATTTTCACATTAACATTATTTTTTATATTGGTTCAAATCTTGAGTGGTACCTTATATTGGTTCAAACCAAATCCTTAAAAAAACACTATGATTTGTTCCCAAATAAAGATATCTCTTCTGACATAATAGAGCACCACACTCAATTCGATCTCACTCAACTCTTATTTTCACATAAATCGATCTAACAAAAGACCTCTGATCAACTCAATTAAAATCTAATGAGCCTCCATCCGCACCAAAAGATATCTCAGCGTGTCACTAGCTTCGTAGACTATTATCCCTCTTAAATGAATACAAAAGTTCTTCGGCAAGTTTATTTTTTTCGAACAGCCCTGTATCAGCAATTTCGAAATTATTTGGAAAGTTTGAATGAAACTGTCGAGCGCCGATGACATTCAAGAGCAAACAGGTGAACACAATCCAAGCGTATTCCCAGTTGGCCGGGCTAATCAGCTTATAAGAGGACTTTCTTCGATTTCTCGATAGAATTAGTCCAACAAAATGATATTTCTTTGACACAGTTCTGACATGGGCAATGATAGTAGACATTTTGTGTATTTGACATCATCGAAAATATAAGGTAGAAAAGACCACTATGATCCTATGAAATGCGCGATAAAGTAGCTTTAGCAAAGTAAATAGATATATTATGAGAACGTGTAATAGTTTTATAACTCGAAATATCGTCACTTGTAAACGAAATTTATCTTTGAGATCGTATGCGGAAGTTTTTATCTGAACAGGCAAGCGTAGAAGGATTTGGAGTGAGAGAGTGAAAAACTTAAATTTAAGTTTTTTATTGTGATTTGATGAAAGCTGACGCTATCACGAAAAAGTCTTGAAACTGGCTTGAATGTTCACTGATACATGTATTAAAATGATTTTTTGATTCTATTGGCAAGTTAGCTGCTAAACTTTGTTGTCTGTAGGTGTTACTCCATTATTTTCTAGTTATTGTACCCAACCAATTCAATTCATCAATTCAGTTCTCGTTTTTATCCACTTGGCCGAAAGGAAAGAAAAAGATGAGAAAAGGCAGATTCGGCTCTGTGGTGAAAATATACTGTAATAAAATGGGGCTATGACCATTTCGCTGCAGCGGATGATCGAAGCGAGATGGTCGACTCTCCGGACTTTTCGAAAAAACATAGCCCTCACATTAATAAAATAACATAAATTGGAATAAATTCATAGGCCCAATTCTTTTTATTAATAAAAAAAAATAAAAGTACCACCATAATAAATGCTAAATTTTGTCGATAAAAGAAAAACTTCAGTGCCTTAGCACATATAGTTTCTTTCATATATAATATAGGTTACATTAATACACACTAGCTTTAACTACATATCAACCACTTTTTCCCCAAGACTCTTATCCAGATTTATCCACAGATTCTTTCATCGATGCCAAAGCAACAAATTGAAATAACCTCCCTTCATCTTATTTATTTTTTTTTGCTTGTACAACTTAATATGCATCGCAACCGTCCTTACCATCAAAAACCATACGTAATCATTTCTTTTAATTTTCAAACTGCTTAGCCCACACTGGGCGCGATTAATTGCTATTACTTTTTTAGGCATGGAATTCATTTGTGGAATTATTTTAAGTGATTTATCTATTCAATTGCCTAAATTGATACATCAGCTTAAATTCCGACGCAATTGCTATTTTCGGTAATGAAGTTGCATTAATATAATATGGTATCTACCCGAAACTGATATACAGTGGCGAGCAAAACTGAATAAAAAAAAAAACTAGTAAGAGTACATTAGGTTATCAAAAAAACGAAAAGTATTGCTTAATAACAGTATACTTTATTTTAATTTTATTTGAAATAGTCTCTGCTATCATATTCTAGAGAAATTTCTCTCATTAATTAAAAAACAATTGCAGGTAATACTTTTTTCGAAATGTCTATTGTAAATATTTCAACATGATTTTTTATAGGAAAATGAGAAAAATTTCTATTGAAGTTGAATTGCAAAATGCTTACAGGTTTGTCATAGAACAGTTTTATTAACACAAAAAAGAAGACAATGTTACTCTGCAAGAAATACTGGTGGACGACCAAGACTTATATCAGATGGTGAAGCTCGTATAATTGAATGAATGATCAACTCCACGGAGTCAAGGAAACCAAAGATTGCAGCAAAGACTATAAACCTAGACTTCAGTGAATGAACTGTCAGGCGAGCACTTAAAGAAAAAGCCCGCTTTATCAGACAAGAATTTCAAAGCTTGGCCAAGTTCTGTAAGCAGCACGAAAATTGGACAATTGAACAGTGGAAGTGCGTTTTTTGCACAAACGAGACAGGAATTAACAGTTACCAATTTGATGGTAAGCCATACTATTGGCACCGGCCAAATGAAAGACTTCATGAAAATCAAGTCGAGGAAACCGTAAAACACGAAGGAGGTAGCCTGATGGTCTGGAGATGTTTTAATTTTGCCATTAATTAAAATTGATGGTATAATGAAAAAAACAAGATAACCTTCAAATTTTGCAGACCAATTTACCCAACTTTGTGGAGAAATGTGCGTATCCAGAAGACGAGATTGTTTTCCAAACACACTGCCAAAATTTTTAAACAAAGGTTTGGTCAACAAATATTTTTAATCATGTAATGGCCTACATAAAGTCTGGATCTTGATCCAATAGATAATTTGTGGGCTATTCCAAAAAAAACAGCTGCTTATGTACGAAAATCATCGTACAAAATGAAGCGAGCTTTGGACTTGGGTACAAGCGGAATGGAACAAGATTCCGGCTAAATTATTCAAAACTTGGTGGAATCCATGCCAAGGCGAGTAAACAGTGTCATAAAAAAAGAAGGCACTCTGGACTGAAAAGCGAAACGCTGCAAAGTGGATATAAAGACTGAATTGATATTTTTTTTATGTTAATGAAAATGAATAGTTCCTTTATTTTAATTTTTTATATGTGTAGTAGTGATATTGGAAATAATAGATAAAATATTTTTTAATCAAACATTATGTTTAATATCCTTGTTTTAAAACACAAACTTGATTTTTAATATATCGTATCCAGTTTTGCTCGCTACTGTATACTTAATAATAGAAAAAATCATAGACGATTTTTTTGTAATTGATTCTTGTGCTATCCTTTAAATTCATTTGGGTACATTTTCGGCCTTTTCAGAAACTGAGCTTGCAAAGTTTTGCGAATTCGCGAAAGGTTTTTTTATTCACTCACCCGAAAGTACTCACCGTTTTTAATGGGTATTTTTCTTCATCTTTCGAAGAAAAAAGTTTGTACAGATTTTTTTTCAGCAAATTTCTTTCTAAAATGCATTCTAAAAATTATTTAAAGTATCTCCAGTTCAAAATAAATTTCATTCAAATACGCTCTCAATCATTATATCCTCAAATTTTCAATAATACAAACGCCAGTATTTCCACATTTAACATCTCCCACCGGTCGCTTTAATCGCAGTTTCCTAGCCACCAGTATTCGACCGAACACTAAATCTTTGAAATTCACCATTGTCATAATTCTTCCTTCTCTCATCTGACACAGAATCACTCTAAAGGACAAGCGTATTATTCTTTTAATTTGTTCACTAAAGAACTTGGCTAGCCCATTCAAACGAATCTCCAAAGCGTTGTGTGTGTGCCACTTTGCAAAGTATTTTGCGTTGTCATGTAAAAAAGAAGGCAAATTACTTCAAGAAGACACTCTAGAAACAACAAAGAGCCACAACGTCTGTGTGCATAAAGTCTGCCCTGCACCGGGAACAAGCTCCTATATGCTTGTAAAACGGACTAACAGGCATCTTGTTCAACATCATGGCAATTTATTTATAATAAATTATCGACACTAATAATTCCGTTACAATACTTCAAAGAACTAATTACAGGATAAAAAGTGGTATAGTTGCCAGGATAATTAAAAACTCCTTCTTTTTCTATGGCTTTATTAATTTGTGGCCTTCTTTTTTTTAGTAATGATTTAACATCTTTTCAGTCTATTTTTTCAAGTAGGAAGGATGTTAAATGATGCAGTGTTTAGTTTTCGATCGAATTTCTTGATGAATGAATATTTTTTTTAAGTCGAGAAAAGGTACAAAAAGATCTTATAAAAAGGTACATAACATGAAAAATTCTTTCAATATATCGCTAATTGATTTCACAAGGCATTCAATCTTCGTAACCAAAAAATAATAACCTGGTTGAATTGGTATTTTTTCATTCTGAATATTTTGCTGCCAGTGTATTTAAAATTTATTGCACACTCCACCGTTTTATACAGAAATTCACTATGTTTAGGAACACGAAAATCCTTTCGCTATGCGTAGGATATGCAAAAACGGACAAAAGAAGTTCGTTTCTTGCAATTCAAACAAAATTTTCAATTTTCCAATTATATGGTAAAATTTTCAATTAATTTTTTTCAGGCTCGTTTAACCAACCATAACAATAATTTCTTTGATCATCATCACCGCTACAACAAAAACAAACCTAGGTACAATGACGCATGTTTGCAGCAAAATTTTCCTGTATAACTTAATTTTCGCAATCGTTTTGATTGTACTGTGTATGGCACGACCGCAGAATGCAATCGACAGTCAGGTAAGTCAACAGAAATATCGCTATCGGATAAATTCTCGATTTCGTCGTTAAATTTAAATTCAATGTGATTTCCAATGAAATATTGTTTCAACAGAAAGATTGAAGATTTGTATGTATAGTACATTCTCTCATATTTTTTTTCATATGTATTTCCATTCATCAATTGATTTTGTTCATAACAGTCAGTGCCATGGCTGGTAAATGTCACAAGCATTCATAGGGGTGGTATGGAAACTCCTTGATTGGTCATGTGAGATCAAAATAAAATTTAGACTATGTGTGTTTCTGGAACGAATGAGAGAAGGCTGAGGTGTGATTTAAAAAAAAAATCAAAGATGTGGTTGACCAGCAGCGAAGAGTACAATATACTCTACATACGTTGAATACTGGATAAGAAATGGAAGTTATTTCCATTACTGTGTTGAATACATGCACTCTTATTGAACTTCAAAGAATAAATACAACAAAAAAAAACAAGAAGAAAGGGTAACACGTGGAAAAATAATCTGAAAAACACCTGCATTCAGAGAAAACTACCTGGCCTACTGATTTTTTTTTTAATTTTTCGGAAACAGTTACTTAGATTTGTCGTATGTTGTCTTGAGACTCTTTTGAGCAATGCCTTTGGAAAATTAAGCTCTATAATTTTGACTTTATAGGGCAAGAAGCCATTAAAACTGTTCGAACGCTTTTCTAGTGTTATCGAAACAATTTTTGGTGTCTCTAGTGAACCATAAGCTCCAGGTTTCCATAAATCTTTGAACTATGCGCTTATGACAAAACATCAATTTCATTAAAGATTTTATCTACTCGTTTTTCTAGCCAACATTTATAAAAAGTGCAGAGATATTAATGCTCAACATTAAAATTAAGAAGCATGCTAAATTGCAAAAAGAGTCGAAAATAACTCGTTGAAAAACCATTCAAATATCCTCTGAATGTTAATAAGTCTAATTTGAATCGTTCCATATATTAACACGCTGAAAAATGACCGAAATCAATATAATAACATCTTAATATTGTTATAGTAACAGCATTGTCACTAATACATAATTTTAACAGCTCAATATTTTATGTTACAATATTATATTTGCAGTTTAACTTTAAATATTAAGGCTGTTAACTTTTTATATTAAGAACATCTGTAAATATAAATGTTTTAATATCTTAACATAAATATATTACTATGCCAATGTAAATGTATTAACCAAGGGTGTTGAAATTGTTAGTCAAACAACAAAGTACAATGCTAGTATAGTTAGTTGGGATTTTAATATTAAATACGGCATTCGCACACTGGAATAACCTGATCTCGTCCGATCACCGAAGTTTAGCGGTGTTGGGCGCGGTTAGTACTTAGATGGGTGACCTCTTGGGACTATGAAAAAAACATATCGACATGCTAATACAGGTAATAAAGGCGATAATATAATATATTGGCATGTTAATATTAATGATTGGTATACCAATATAGTATTGTAAGACGTTAATATAACTTATTGCCATGTTATTATTTAATATTTGCCTGCTAATATAATATTGTAACAGATGAATTCACCTTACGCATGTCAATATATAAAATTTTAAAAATGCTATGTGCGGGCAATATAATGTTATTGCTAGGCCAATATAATAACGCTGAGAAATGTATTTAATATAAATATATTAGCTGCAAAATATATTAAGGATAGAACAATGATTTTTTAGCGTGAAGTGACTGCAAATCTGCCTTAAATGACAGCAGACGTTTATAGCACTAAAACACTAATAAAAAATGCTAGATGGATATGCCGTGAATGATCTTCTTTTTCTGAAAAACTTAACGCGAAAAATGTTTGAGAAAACTTGGTGGACATACTCGAAAAATTACTTTCAAATTGAAAAAGAGTTTAAAAAGCCAATGTGGTAACAAGCATGGAAATTTGAGAGCCAATCAATAAAGTATTCACTGACCATGTACATTATTAAGGTTTGGTTTCTTTGTTCATATTCCTGAACCTATAACGTAGCTCAAAAAGATTCTGAAACAACTAAACTACCCTCTACTTCCGAGCCTTAATAGTCAAAAGAAATATGCCGAACACCCAAAAAAAGGTTAGCAAAAGCAGGGTGCCATCTACAGTCTGCGTCAAACTAGAACTGAATATCTTGAGAAAATCTCATGTGATAAAAAGCCTCTGGATTTTATATGTATTTCAACGATTCAAGCAAACTCACTTGCTTACCAAGAAACCTTAAAGATGTGTAGTTTTTTAATAGCTGGTTTTGTTTGCAATGTTTTGATGATAAAACCAGAAGAATTCTCTGATTCGTTTGTCGTGAAAAAGAGTCTAATAAAAACTGTCCTCTTGAAAGAGGCTCAAATCTACTTCGGCAGAAATGATGTCCCCTTTCTAAACGTCTGAAAGTAATTAGGAGCGAAAATCACTCCATTGAAGCTTTTAAGTCACTCGTTTAAGTTGGAAAGCACAAAAGATGATATTTTATTTTTCAACTTCTGCAACAGATAATAATAAAGTGGCCCTAAGCAAAAAAAGATGGTTTCCCAGGCCGAAAAAACCAGATTTTCACGATTTTTTTTCTCAGGTTTGAGTGAATATACTTACCAAATTTTTATTACCCATTAAAGTACTATCTTTGAAAAGTCTGTAGCAATTTTTGTATAAAAAAATATTCATGATTTATCCCGTGGTGGCGGTAGATCGAAGGCACTTCAAAAAAAGGCGTCGTGCGGTGCGTAAAACCTGCCCTCACAGTGTTATTTAAAATCAAAAAATCGAAGTGATTTATTTAATATATTAGTTTTTTTCGCGGATGCATGAAATTATATTGAAAAATAGGCGAGTTTCGATTTTTGGCGCGGTGTTGAATTTATAGCTACCATTTTCACAAAAAAAAATCAGCCTATTATTGCCTGTAAAAAATAGTAAAGATTTTTTTTTATAAAAACGATCGTTCAATTACGAGTATTTATTATATTAATGATGTCTGCCAAAGTTCATTAAGATCGGTGCATTAATTTTTGAGTTATGTTACGCACCGTCTTCAAAAAAGTAGTTTAGAGAAAAACGCGTTTTTAGTTTTCAAAGCAATTGAAACTACAATAATGATATTTTTCAAACTTACATCAAATCATCTATTCCAGGATCATAGTGGGCATTCTCTGAAGCAGTTGTAGAGTCCATCGAATCTTTTTTTGTTTTTTGTTTACGAGCTGCTCTTTCTCTTACGAGGGCCGATTTACGTTCGGCGTATTCTATTCGAGTGTTCTCCTCTTCCCGGGCATATTCGTCGGCTAAATGACCGATGCTGACTCCCATAGAATGTAAAATACTTAAAAAGCCGTAGTACCTCCATTGAATGTATATGCAGCAATGTTTGCAGCCAGTTCAACCACCGACAAGCCAGCTTGAAGATGTTTTGGAGCAATTTTCAAGACAAGTTGGTTTAATGTCAATTTATCAATCATTTTACCGTTTAGTTTATTTTTTTCAGACAAAAGTTTGATCTTAGTTATTTTTCCTTCATTCGTTTTTAAAACTCCCACAGCTGTGTTTACCATATTTCGCAAACGGGTGTACATTATTTTTTGGACGTGGGCAACACATTCTTTTTTCTGCACTACATCTACACCATAGGGAGCAGATTTGATTAAACTGCATATCTTGGAGTCAATTTGGAGTCCGAAATACATTAAATATCTTACGTTATACTTTTCTAAAGAGCACTTGAACATTTCAATGATGGAATCTGCCTCCATTTTATCGGAAGATCCTTGATGGTTCGTTTTCATGCTCTTTAAACCAATTTTCAAACTCTTCCGAATCTAAATTTGATGCCCAATAGCCACATTTTTTGCAATCGCCACAAATCCAGGACTTTCCCTGTGTAGAGTCCTATTATCGACGTAACTCCAAACAACAAAGTATAACCCCTTTTTCCAGGTTTCATCTCCAGAAACTGTCAAATCGATGCCTTCTTCTACAGCAAATGATAATTACTTGTCTGTCACAGTATTCACACAAGTACGAATGTTTGCAAGGATTGATTCGTATGAAGTATGCCACGAAAAAAAATCACCTATATACATCACAGGCTGCCTCCATTAGCAATTTCCCATGGCACAACATTTGAAATTGCCAGTGGAGGCAGGCTATGGTATGCAATATATTCTATGCCATGCCATAAATGGTAGGCAATATGATATGCCATCTGCTTGGCCATCTGCCTGGCAATATTTTGACAGTTCTTGATTTCAAAATGGCGCTGAACCGTGGGCATGCTTTATTTCCTATAAGAAAATATAAGGATTCTGAATTCAAAGGGATTTTTAGATCTCATTGAGCAATGAAAATAGCCTAAAGAATATGAAATGGTGGGAAATTGCGAAAAACTCGAATTTTGATGCGGAATAGTGAAATTATATATAATTATTATACTAGTGATGGGCGTTTCTGTTGTTTTCAGAAAACGAAAACGAACTGTTTTTTTCCAAAAACGACTGTTTTTTGAAACTTTTTGAAAGCTTTTTTCACTCGACTAGCAGCAGATTGATACTGGGTGTTACCATTAGCGATGGGCGTTTCTGTTGTTTTCAGAAAACGAAAGCTATTTGAAAAAAAAAACAGTTTGAAAAAAACTGTTTTTTTCCAACTGTTTTTTTCAAACTGTTTTTTTCCAAATAGTTTTCGTTTTTTTGAAAACAACAGAAACGCCCATCACTTATGGTGACACCCAGTATCAATCTGCTGCTGGTCTAGTGAAAAAAGTTTTCAAAAAGTTTCAAAAAACAGTTGTTTTTGGAAAAAAACAGTTCGTTTTCGTTTCCTGAAAACAACAGAAACGCCCATCACTAGTAAATACATGAGTTTTCATAAGTAGCAGAATTTCTTCGCTCTGCACTTCAAATAACTCCTTAAGAGCATTTGACGCTCAGATATAGCGCACGTTCTTCCCGCTCAGAGGCATTTTCGAAATGATGTTGTATGCCATGAAATCGCCCACGCATATGGCAGGGTAAATTGCCAATAAAACTTATTACATCCAGAAAATCCGTGGCCTAATAAATCGACGGTTTATTTCATAAAAATAGCCGATTAACGGGCTTGAGTTTATATATTGTGGCTCACACTGTTCACACTGAACTGCAATTTTAAAACCGATTCCACGCGTTCGAGATTAGTCGTGTTTTTTTGCTCCGATACAGAACAGAATAGAACTATGCCGCAAAAACAACGTTCTAGTATAAAACAGCAGTGCATTCGCTAAGACTGACATAGGTTACCGTATTTGCTGTTATAGCACACAACAGCTGAAAATAAAGGGAGAAAATGACGAATATACACTACCACAATCGATACAAAACAGAAAAAAAACTAACAGGAAATCATTTCTTTTAACTTTCTACACATTATGATGACTTTTTCTAATTTCCTAACTACCAAAACATTCAATATAACCATGAAAAACCCAAAGCCACCTCACAGGAAAAAAGACAACTTCTCATGAGCTTTTCTTATTTCTATCAGCACATTCTATAGTTCAGCACGTGAACTACAAATGAGGAATAAAGTTCCTGTACTAGTGCATTCACTGGTACAGAAGTGTTGTTGTTTCCAATGCGTATACTCTGTTTTTTGCTGGACAGAGGAGCAAAAAAACACGCCTATTGTTTTCCTTTTATTTTTTGGTCTTGATTTATCTCTGAAACTACCGTCCCGAACTTGTCTAATACTTCTACGATTTCCGCTCATTTTGCTCAAATTATCAAATCTAGCACAACCGCATAAACACATAAGTGACTCGTTCGGGGTTTTGAGCTAAACTATTTCGGTTTCTCGTGGAAATATAACTGGCAACACGATCACGAAATAACCGGTATCTCAACGAGTTTTAGTCCGATCGACGTGAATTTTCACAGGATATATCTGAGATTTTTTTGCTTTTGTACAAAAAATCATTGAACTTTTTTTTTGTTTAAGTTACAAATCATCCCATCCTTTAAAAGAAGCTCAGACAAGTAAATTTTAATGCCAAAATAATCACTTTGCAAGATACACCTTCAGATATGCCCTCCAATAATAAAGCAGCAGTCGTGAAAAAGGCTCAAGCACCAAAACCATCAGTGGTTTTTGGTAAAACCACAAAGACTCTTCGCTATTATTGCTAAATTTTGGTCAGCTAGCGTAAAGCATATGTTTCAACTCCATAATTGAGAAGTTGGCAACTTTGACTGAAAAAAGGGACAACATAATCTGTGAAGACACCTCAGCTGACAAGTGCTAATATTTTGAGAACAGGACTCGTTTGATTTAAAATCAAAACGCACTTGATTTGAGGACTTAGAGATACCAGATTAGATTCCAACTAAGAAAACCCATAATCAAATGTAAACTAGCTACTCACCTAGTTTCGAGTATTCTTATCTTTTTTTCGTGCCTCTCCTTCAAATCAACAGAACTACAGGACCCAAAAAAAAACAAACAAATAATTTTAGTTCTGATGGCAGCTTTTAGGTGCCATTATTACAGCTTTCTCTTTCATCTACATTCTTTTAATCTACAAACACATTAATTGCAGCACTACAGAAATAACCAATCTGCAAATCATTTTAATTAATCTAGTTTTCCGGCATCCTGCGGGACATCACCATAGCCTACTTTCAATTACCATAACTATTCACCAAGTAAACTAGTTTCTAATCTTATGGAAATTGCATACACCTAATTGCATACATCCATTCTTAATAATGTTATCGAAGGCAACAAAAAACATACAAAACTAGTTTATAGTTCATGAGGCATCACTTCGAAACAAGGATAGTTCAGGAGCACGTGACCTATCAAAAGATTTGAAAAAAATTTTTGATTTCTCATAATCTTTTCTAAGGGGTTATATTAAGGCCGAAAAAAGACGTTTTTTTTTTAAGAAAAATTTTAAAAAGTATTTTATTTTACAAAAACAAAAAGTATATGTACATTTAGTGGCAACACTTAAGTTTATAATGGCACTAATGATTTGTAAATATATTGATCTGGTGCGCTCCTCCAGACGATATCCTGAAGGTCTTCAAAAAAAGGTGTTCGGCGGTGACCACGATTTCTCCGGTATAGTTCATCTGAAATCAAAAAACCTACAAGACTATTTTAGTGGATAGATAAAACTAAGTACTGATCGAAGGAATAATCGAAATTTAGATTTTTGATAAAATGGCAGCTTCGTAAAAAAATAGAATTTTCGACCAAAATTGCCATGTAAAATTGTTTAAAAAAATAGAAATAATTATCCGAAAACTTATTCCTTCGATAAATACCTGAGGAATATATCTGGAAAAGATGTGTTGAAATTTCAAACCGTTCGGTTGAGCCGTTTTTTAGAAGTCTTGGTCACCGATTTGGAAAACATAGTTTTCAGAAAAACTCTTTTAAAGTTTCGGAAGAAGTTAACACATAGATAGTTTTTTTTTACTTACATGGAGTCATCTATTCTAGGGTCATAAGATGTACCATCTGTAGCATCAGCAGCTTGTAATACTTCAATTTGATGTTGCCAACGAGCCATTCTTCACTCTCGCGTACTGCCATGCACTCTTGAGTCAGAGATCGTGACGCGCTCTGCATCCTCTTTCTCGATATAGGCATCAGTGGTGGCTTGTGATTAGTGAATCCAATCCCGGGATTCGAATCCCGAGATCCCGGGATCCCGAACAGTGTTTAGCCACTAAAATCTCGGATCTCAATTAGGATTGATGGTTTATAGTCCCGGGATTATAAATCATCAATCCCAGGATTATAAAACATCAATCCCGGGATTTTAGGGACTACAACTGTTCGGGATCCCGGAATCCCGGGATTCTAATCCCGGGATTGGATTCCCTACTCGTGATGCTTTCGAATGGGTCGGCAATTAGTAAAATAAGAATACGTTACCACAAAAATATGCATAAAATAGCATACTTAACAATAATTTCTCGAATGTAGTAAACCAACAACAAAGTCTCAACACACAAAAGACATATTATAAATATTGGTACATTGACGATATTTACTTTTTCACAAAACTTTAAGCCGAAGCTGAATTTATTTTTAAAGAAATATGACCAAGCAGAACTCCTGGATGCATGAATCGAAAATTCACACTGTAAAAGTGCCTATCTATTAAACTATTAAACGACTTTTCCGACTTCCTATTAAAGTCATTGTAAGATTGAAATTTTAATAAATATAAGTTTGAAAAAATATATATATATAACAAACATACCGAACAAATTTCTTCTAAAACAACGAAAATTCACATATAATAAAAATAGAAATTATCAACATATATGCAGCTGTATTACGCGAAAACATTTTAACAGCATACTAAAGCACTACAAATTTGCTGAGGGAAATATATGTATAGGATTATCCTATGCATCTGCCCAAAAAAAACTCTATTTAGCCAACACATAAAAATATACGGCTCAGTGTTCCCGAGTAGAAATAAATGCGCGAAATGCAGCGCTCCCACTCCCAAATTTTCCATCGTATCAAATTTCTTCAAAGAAAAGTATCAATATTGGTAAAAATGTATCAAAAAGTTCCCAAATGTGTATTTGGGTTGAAGTACTGAAACTATAAATAATAATAGGTACGTTTTTTTGCACTCTTGGGCAGGGTAAGTTAAGGTAAGAACATTGAATACAACAATTTCTGCCACTGTGAAGTTACAGCAGCAGCGATTGCTGTTTTATTCAATGTACTTACCTAAGCTTACCTTAGCTTAATATAAAAAAAAACTTAGTTTGGAGCTACTATATTTATTGAATAATATAGGGCCTACAAAATATCTTAAATTGCTTTCGCTTTTTGTTTTCATCTGCATATTGCCATTAATATTGAAGCCACGCGAAATAAAATTATTACAAAATGTGATTTCTTTGCGAATGCACTCAAAATTTTCACGGAGCGAAGATTACTTTTAGGAAAAGTCGCTGTTTTAAATTTCCAAAAAAATTATTCTTCGGCTTAAAAAAAACCATATAGCTATCGGAATGTAAGTGATTTGATGAATATGATGAATAGAAGGATATGTTTTAGGCAAGTTTGTTATACAGTGGCACATTGTTTGGTTTCTTGCTTCCCAAAATTCCTCTAATCTTATTTCAACTCTAATCAGTTCTTTTTTACATTGCCATCCAAGTTAAACTATAAGGTACAGCTTTGCATTTTTAGCTTTACATTGATTCACCTAAATTGTTTTCAATCACACTCGATTTTTCCCAAAACGCTTCAATATTCACTTTCTCGTTATTATTTAAATAGCTTCAAAACTTTAAATCTTCAGAGCCATCATATATTAGATATCTTTCGTAGTTCACAGTGTAAAGTAGATTGAAGTTGGCAGTTATTACTGCTAGAGAAAAGAAATTTGGTTACTTACTGTATGACAAAATGTATCATTTTGCCATAATTCAGTGAGTTGCTGTATCATTGTATCAAAAAAATAAGTTTCAAATAAAATTGTATCAAAATGGTACAAATGTATCAAAAGTGGGAAACCGGATGATATGAAATAAAATTATCATATTTCATAGTTCAATTCGGCCCGCTCGTGTTCATAGGTTGCTAACGCCGATGTATGTACACAACAAAGTATCATACATCGACCGCGACGGCAGCGAAAATGATTTGAGTGCGGCTTGCCGACCCAGATTCCAGCGGCCGTCAGCAAATTTGGATTTTGCAAGGCAATTTTGATCTCATCTCATCGGCTTGCCGACCCGGAATAAATAAGAAGCCTAAATGTATGTTATCAAGGATAATTGGTAGGAATTCAATATTACAACAGAGTAGATAAACAGGCGCAATGTGTAATAAGCAAATGTTTGAAAAGTAATAAAGATAAAAGACACATAAGATTTTTTTTTATATAAAATAATAATATAAAAAGGAATATTTTATAAAATTAACGATTTCACTTTGCATCCACTGAACAGGAGTTTTGGGTCGGCACTGTCAACCTTGCCGTCCCTGACGACCCGCCACTGATAGGCATGGGCATTGGGCCCAATTGACAGTCCCATTGCATTCATGTAATATAAAATTGGCGTTGTACCTTCATTGAAGATCCCGGCAGCAATGTAAGCTGCTATTTCAACAATTTTTGAGCCACACGGAACGATTTTCGGAGTTATTTTCCATATCAACTGGTTGTAGCTCTCATTATTGTTTTGCGTAAAATCACTAACACATCTTTCCAATAATTTTTTATCACTGAGGTCTGTCCAAATTGGACATACAGCTTCGGCAACATCAGGTGATAAAGACAGATAATCATATTGGAATTGTTTTTGCGGGATGATTAAAATTGAAAAAAAATTTTATTTATCTTGAAAATTTTATTTGACAAAGTGGTTTCGAAAGATAAATAAAAATTTTTTTCAATTTTAATCATCCCGCAAAAACAATTCCAATTTGATTCTGCTTTCGGAGGCTTATTCCGCAAAACGACCGAGTTTCCCGTATCAATTATTCTCTGCTTTGATAAGCTTTAGAGACGATATACGTTGTCTATGCGATTATAGACAAGAAAGGAACCGTGATCACAAATCAATAACCTTTAACAGATAATCATGCTTATACCTAGGATTACAGAGAAAGAAAAGAGCAACTGCTACTTCGGGCTGCACTCCGCCTGCTTCCTAACAGTCCGAGACGTGATTAAAAATATGCGTATATCTCAAAAAACACTTGTCGGATCGATTTCATATTTTCAGGGAATACTATAAGTTAAATATACATTCTGAAAATGCAAAAAATAAAAAATCGATTTTATGAAAATTCTAACTGCGTATAACGCCTTAACCAGAGGACCACCACTTTCATACGAAACAATTTATATTTTAACTAATATATCCTTTTCTATATAAATATCAACTTTCCCTCCCACTTAGCTCTTTCTTCTCGTATACTGTATTGATTCTTCTGGTCGTAGATATGGCGTGTTAAATTTCATATGTATATCCAACGATACGTCAAAGACACAGAGAGGAAGCAAGTTCTCAAATTGTTTGCTCATACAATCTGATAACTATTTGTCAACTGGCAGACAAAATTTTGAATTTCATTGACACGTGATAAAAGACGAACCTCATCATACTATGCTACGTAAAACCGATTCACATATAGCAGCTGCTCTGAACAGGTTGTTCGTTATCGTCATTATAGTTCCTGTTCACATATCTACAATATTATTCTCAAGTTACGGCAACAAAATTGAACAAATGAAACCGGAATGGTGAAACAAATGGTGAACGGTTTTATTATTCAATATTATTACCTAACATTGAAAACAATGAGGACTCGCTTTTTCTAATGGCCACGTGAGAGTGATGGATTTTGGTCAATGGGTCGCACGAGTCTCTATGAACGATTTTATCAATTATAGTTTGGAACCGAAAAAACCATTCTGGGGGCTAGTTTTCTACTAAATCACTATGCAGACGTCTCCTGTGCAGACGTCTCCCTCCTAATACTGAAGCATAACAAAAAAAGCACTTTGAACAATTTCAAAGGCTAATTCACATCAAACGTGACGACAGCTATCTGTTCCATATCACAAAGTACGGTAATAACTTAAATAAATGAGCCTCGTTATCTTTCATATGACACAACCTTCGAAATTTGCCTAAAATATCAATCATCCCTTGCAGTCAAAGTAATTACCGGCATTCAAATTAGCATCCTTACATTTGGTTAGAGTTTGTATGAATTGCAGCTTGTCTATCATGCGGGAAATATGGAAATTTGATAACTTATCTAACTCCACTCGGTAACGACATCATCACGGAAAATCACACACTTGTTGAGTGTCGTCACGTGTATCCTTTCTGTTTAGACCATACGTTCAAACTTATGTGCCAATCCAGTGATGAGAATATCAATGCGATATATGCCTTGAGTTTTACAAGGTTTCGCGTATTAACTTAGAGTGTAAATTAGTTATCTATGCTGAAGCTGAAACAGATTACTAGTGAGCAACATCTGTTTCGAGTATCTTTTGAGAGTGTGGATTTGATTGTATTTCAAGCGGAAAAATCCGTGGCCTGAATTAGTTTGCTTTAAATTATGCATATAAAGTTCAGACTCCCAATATCTCTTCGAAATTGCAATAAAGCAAACATAAATTTTCATGAATATGTATATCTTAAACATTCCCAATACCTTCAATAAATTTGTCTACACCCAACTCAATCATCAAAACGACACAAAACAATATCACAAGCCTTTTCATTAACATTTTGTTTTACTGGCGCCATTTTGTCTGGAAATTTTCCTGTAAAAAAACGAAATATGAACGGATGATGATATTTTTTAGTAGGCTGAAAGCTTTTAGATGACCAACAGCATGAGTCTCCATTAGATATTTACATCCTATTTACATAAGACGAGGCAACAAGTCTCGGAAATATGGCAAACATGAAAAAGAACAGCATTAGACTGTGTAATAGTATCGAATGGAGTGATGTTGGAATCTGGTTTAAGATGCGAAATATGTGGCTCATTAATATTACTAGGTTGTGATATTGTGTATATTAATATGCATATATGATTTAATGTGGGTATAGTAATATATCGAAAAAATATATTCCTTTGATATGCTTCAGCAGAATAGTCATTAGGAGAGACCATAAAGTCCATTTTTGCGGCTTTTGAATTATTTTTTGGGCAAAATGGCCTCGTCTTAATCCAGTGCTTTGCACTTTAAATGCTGCATGAAGCAGAACTTCGGTAGAAAAAACTACTACTGCTCTCTCTTTTTCTCTGTCTTTCCGATAGGCAGGGTGATTGTTCTTATTAAAGTTTTGTTCCAATGCCAATATCATGATTAAATATCACTCATAAATTTCTAATTAAGATATGTAAATGGCAATTTAAAAAAAAAGCAATAATATAATATCCGATCACTAACTGTAAAATCGATTTTTTTTTCATATTTTTGGAAACATTTGCATTCCGGTCTATAATCGATTTATTTGTGAACCTTGTTAACAATATTCATTTCCTTAGAGTGCTTTTTGTTGACCAGTGTCATCTAGCTATCAATTTTTCTGAATTTAATCTTAGAGAAAGCACGAAAGCATGATAGAAATATAATAATAGTAAAGTCCAATTAGCGCCCAGTGTGGGTGCGTTCTCACATAAATTTACTTACACATATGTAGGATATAGTTCAAATATACGGGAGCAAAAAACAGATAGCCCAAACGCTACGAAAACTTAATCGATTGCTCATGACATTAAATGTTTTCAAATTTACAGTTATTATTAAACGCTAGACAAACTTGAAGTCAACACAGCAAGCTCTAATTCAAAAAATATATATATCTTTGAACTTCCTTTTATAGTGTGTATCGCAAATAACGTAATTTAAAACTGCGTCTTCAGCCTTTGAACTACACATTTTTCATACTTCAACAGATGACAATTTTATTCAGTATTTACAATAGTTAGTGTTTGTGACTTAGGAATAGTTTTCTATCGAGTGTAGGATGTAAAAGTACTATGGAATAACCAAGAGAAAAATGGCCCACAATTTTAATCCTGAGTGGTATAGCTGTTTCCAAATAGCTTGAAAAATATCACAGTAGTCTAGTTGATAATAGCCTCCATTCATTGGAAAAAAATTTATGTAGCCTATGTTCATCCTGCATCGTTGGAGTTAGATGAACAAAACATGACAAGGATGAATTTCAAAAACAAACATCTTCTTGCAGTGATTAGTCATTTTACCCTCCAAGATTAAAAGTTTATCAAAGCTTTCGTTGATAAATATAGCATAGTTTAAAGTGGCACTGCTAGTAATAGGAATCGCACATAAAACTTATTTACTGGTGGTAGGAGGTACTCTTTTGGTTTTCAGATAAGCGTGCTATGGAAAAGCCATTTAACAAAAGATGTGCCCATACAGGGTGATTAGTAATGAGGTTTGGTTTTCAATCCCAAATAAAAGGCATAAAGTAGAATACTATAGTAAAAATTTTATAGTGAGCCCAAAGAACAATCTATGACATTTGCTTTTTAAAGATTATCTCATTTAAATGTTGACCGCGACTACGCCGGAAATGGTCCATCCAGAAGGTCCAATTTAGCATAGCGATGTGAGAAGTAATGTTAGCTTCCAAAGCGTTGATTGAAATTGGCTTATCCCTGAAGATTAGTGACTTCGTGTAACCTCAAAGAAAATAATTTAAAGGTGTGATATCACACAATCTAGGTGGCCAATTTACTGGCCCAGAACGTGAAATCAGATTCTCACCAATATGAATAAGTCCATTGTTTCTCTTGCTGTATGCGAAGGAGCGCCGTCTTGTTGAAACCAAAGTTCACCGATACCACGGACTTCAATTTCAGGTAGTGAAAAATCCGTTAGCATGGTGCAATAGCGGACTCATTTTGAAAGAAATATGGACCAATGATTGTACCAGCCCATAAATCACACCAAACTGTGCATTTCTCTGGCTGTAGTGGTAGCTGTTGAAGCTTTTCAGGTTGTTCATCAGCCCAAATATGGCAATTCTACTTATTGACGTATCAATTGAGCTAAAAATGCGCCATATCACTGAACAAAATTTCGCGATAAAACAGAGGATTTTGTATTGGAATAACTTGGATACGTTGTTGCGGTGTAAGTTTTTCCATGATAATTTGTCAAACAAGACTGAATAGAAATTACATTACAGTTTGACAAGAGTCACGCGTTATCTGTCAAAAAACGCCTATTGAAAATCAAACCTCATAATGAATCACCCTGTATTTATCCTAAATATAAACAGGGAATTATCTATTCTTCCCATTTCCGTCCATTCGTAACCAAATTTAAGTCTTATGTTTTATCTCTCAGGACCATTTATCCTGAAACTGCCGAAATTGGAGTAGTGGAATGGGGACAATAGTTTAGAGGTTGTGCCTCGTGTATGTATGTAAGCTGTAGATTAGCAAACTTTCCACTACTGAGTAATGTCACACATTTCAGTTTGATCATCTCTGAGATACAATAATCATGCCACAACTCGTTCGATTTTAAATCGGTTATTGAACTAATGACGATCGGTGTGTCAATAGTTTTATTGATTTATCGGGGTTTTGTTTAAATAACGAAGCATTTTGAAACATAACGATTTCTATTTTGTCTTGCTAATTACTTTCACTTCAACTCAATTGTCTAATAATTAAAATATTCCAAAATCGAATTCCAATTTCTCTTTTCAGGACGGTCCGGAATATCAACCGAATATGATTGACGCATCAAACTACTATCCATATCCGTCACAAGGCATGCTTGAGAATGTACCGTTGAATCAGCTACAGTACTTTATAAAACAGCTAAAACCATCGTAAGTCTCTTGTTACATGCACACTTTTATCTCGCATCATTTCAATCTAATGTGATATTAGTCGTTCTTCTCCATTAAAATAGCTAAACAACAAATACTGCATCGTTTTTTTAAATATTTTCAAAAAAACAAAATCAATAAGAGATAATAAAGTAATGTTAAAACTATCACATTTAGGAATTGACATTTTCGCGAACTTCTTAACAAATTACGGTTTGTATTTTCTATATATTTTAAAAACTTGTTTTATTTGGTTTGTATAATGTCTTGTTTGGTAACTAAGTGCACCTGTTTTTTTTTCAAAAACCAAAATGCTCATGAATGTTGAAATTCCAATCTTTTAATTAACATCTATAACAGATCAATTTTTTCAATTCAATTTTTCAATTTGTTTTTTAGATCTAGCGGCTCTAATTGGGAAACTCTGTACCGTGCACCTGAAACAAAACGACAAATGCGATACCGACAATGCTATTTCAATCCAATTTCATGCTTTAAGAAGTAAACCGGATCCAATACAGACCGCTCATATAAATATCTTCCTTCGATTGTTTCGGTGTGAATGTCATGAAAACTGCTTTCAGCGCGATTTATTATTATCTTATCATTATTTTCTGCTCTAAAATAAAATATATTCTGTCAATATATGACAATTAACTATATTCAAATAAATTGCTTGTATGTCCAGCTAAGTCTATCCATAGGCGTGCATAAAAATTTGCCCACACAACATAGTTTCATAGAAATTTCACCTCAAATTCAACTTTGAACGTTTTGTTTCAACAATTTATTACAACAAATTAATATGGATAACGATGATTGAAAAAATCTTATGCATATTATTCCAGCCATTTGTTGTAATAAATTAAATAATGATTAAATGCTATAAAATCTGAAAACTTCAATTTAAAAACAAAACTACACCCATAAATAAACAAATTACCACATATGTATAATCTATTAAAGAATGAATAAAGAAAAGTAATTTACATATATACTAAATTTAGAGACTACTATTAACAACATAATTATTATTAAAATAATTATGATGAATGCTACTGTCATACTGTCATTACATCTTCTAGTACTACATTCTCAATTATTCCAAGAAGCGACATTTGAGAAACAGCATAATTAATCGAATGTAAACATTTCAATTATTCATTGTGTAACAATATCAAAAATCAATTAATATCATCCAGTTTGAAATGAAATAGTTTATATGACAAATTTACATGTGGCAAAAAACACATTGATGAGATTTATCTTTGTGTAAAATAAATTAACCTCAAGTGTCAATATATTGAAGGAGAGACAGAAATATGTATTATTTTAGAAAAAAATCACTAGCTCTTTAATTATAAATATATATAAATATTTACATGTATGAATACATCTATTGTTTAATAAATACATACATTTAACAAATGAAAACAAAAAAAAAATATAAATTGAAAATGAGATTGAGGATGGCAAATAAAAATGACAACAAGCAAAATCGCTTAAATTTGTGTATAAATTAGATAAATTGATTACTTGAACAAAATTGATTGTGATTGAATTAAAAAAAACTCTAGCGCACCTGAACCGATAGAAATACTAATGTTCGATGAACAGAAGAAGAATCGTGCAGATTTTTAGTCTATATTCTACCACACGTGCTCCAACCTGTTTCGATTGCAAAATCACTTTGATCTTAACAATGCATTTAAACTCATAGGGTAAGAAGGATTTCAGGAATTTCAAGATTTAGGAAAATCAAACACTGCAAAACTTTTGAGAGTAGCATTACTTAAGATAAACAAAGAAAATGCTTGGTGCTTGCAACGCTTTACAATCACTGCAACTCAAAATCTCCCACAATTGCCTCACGTTAAAATCAAATAACTATCGATTTTGATTTTATCCGATAACTTCGTCAAAAGTTACAGAGATAGAAAGATGTTGAGGGTCAAAGAACGAAAGATGTTTGGAACCAAAAATTTTCTAGAATTTAAAGAATTTAAACACTGGTAATTTATTTGCATTGTAAATGTTCGCGATATGAATACTTAATGTAAGCATTTATTGATACGAAAATAGGAAAACATACCTCGCGCTGGAAACCCTTCACACCTGCCTCTTATTGAAATCAACCAGCTCGACGAATTTCGTTTTGATCCGATGACTGCATTTGAAGCTATAAGGGTACAAAGAAATGTAGGGTTACCAGTGGCAAAAGTTTTCAAATTTTCGAAAACTGAATATTTGTTGTTTATTGTCACTACAAGATCATTACCGTTTGAAAACTTTACGATAAAATCGCTTAGTAAAGATATTGCAATTAAATACAAAACCAACAACAGCAGGCAGCCCTATAACGGTGTTTTTATCTGATTCTTTCTGAACAATGGCTATATTAAGTTCCATACATCATATGAAGTTCGATTTGATTTCATGACTGCACCGGACGTTATAGGACGAAAAGCTTTATTTTCCTGAACGAATTTCCAAAACCCAAGACACCATAGCTGGCAGCACCAACCGAATTTTTCAACCAAATTTAGAGCAAGGTTCAGCTACTGTGTCAATTTCATGAAAATCTTGAAACTAAATCAGAATTTATAGGGCAAAGCGCAATTTTTTTTTCTTCATAATTTTTCAAGATGGCACCACTGGCAGAGTTACCCGCATTTCAAAATCGCTTCTATCAGACCTGCTCCTACTCAATACCAATACATTCTGTGAATTTCAACTGTATCTGACAATTGGGTCGTGAGTTCTCGGGAACAGAAGTTTTTAATGCTTAAAATATAAATAAATTGGAGGTGTGTTACCGTTCTTGTCCGGCGTGAAATTTCAAAAGTTTTGCCTTGGTTGCATAAACAAAGCAAAAGATTTTTATATGAGCTGGTTTTCACTGTAAAAGAGTCGATGGTTTGAAGGTTTTCACTTTCAACGCCTGCTGTAGCTGCAAGGTTGCCAACACGTTCATAAAAAGACGACACAAGTCTACAAATTAGTATTATAAATATATTCTTTAAGTTTCATAATGATATGATAATCTGGTCAAAAGTTATGGAAATTCGAAAATTTTCAAATTTTTCCAATCTCATTTTAGGCGCCTAGCGCACACATAGGGCTAAAATTTTCAAAGATACTATCATATTCCCATTAAAAATACGTTCAAAATTTATTCCATAAACTTTATTTTTGCCAGAGTTATTTATTGACTGAATAATAGGTATATTAAAAATGTCACTTAAATAGCCGCCGGCGCCAAAGTGTTAAAGATTTTTAGCTTTTTGTGAGATCTAGCACTATTCTGCATATACATTAATGTATGCTGAAAAGTTCAGTTCAATCGGATGGCACGTTCTTGAGAGTTTTTCACTGAAATTCTTTGATGTTACACACATATATATATATATATATATGTATATATATATATATATATATATATATATATATATATATATATATATATATATATATATATATATATGTATATATGTATATATATGTAAATATATATATATATATATATATATATATATATATATATATATATGTATATATATATATGTATATATATGTAAATATATATATATATATATATGTATATATATATATATGTAAATATATATATATATATATATATAGAATATATATATATATATATATATATATATATATATATATATATATATATATATATATATATATATATATATATATCAATAAGGGGTGGTTCATTATGAGGTTCGATTTTCAATAGGCTTTTTTTGACAGATCATGCGTTATAATTTCTATTCAGTATTGTGTGACAAATCATCATTGAAAGACTTACACCGCAACAACGTATCCAAATCCGCTGTTTCATCGCGCAATTTTGTTCAGTGATGAGGCGCATTTTGGCTCAATGGATACGTCAATAAGCAGAGTTGCCGTATTTGAGCTGATGAACAACCTGAAGAGTTTCAACAGCTACAACCACAGCCACAGAAATGCACAATTTAGGTGTGGTTTATGGACCGGTGGACTCATTCATCGGTCCATATTTCTATCAAAATGAGTCCGGTCAGAATGTAGACAACAAAAGCGACCGCTATTGCACCATGATAACAGATTTTATGCTACCTGAAATTGAGGCCCGTGGTATCGGTGAACTTTGGTTTCAACAAGACGGCACTCCTTCGCATACAGCGAGAGAAACAATGAACTTATTGAGAAATCATTTCACTTTTTGGACCATGAATCAATGAACTATAAGGTTACGCTGCTTGTGTGTGACATCGACGGGAGAGGCCGACCGTTGAATGTATAGTATGTATGCAGTTTCTAACGGGTTTTCTATCGCAACATTGTTTTGCAAGTCATTAGCGATTAATGAGTATAATTAGAACAGGTGATTTTGTACGTTCTACTTGATTTTGCGTTTTTGTGTTTTTGAACTATGCAAGTGAAAAACATTTTTTAATATGCAGTGTGCGATATATGGATGCTGTAGTGACAACCAAAAATAGAATAGAACGGAAGAAGATAAATCTATTCGATTCTATAGGTTCCCGATGAACACAAAGTTGAGTGATTGGTGGAAAGTGAAATGCCAACGAAGTGATAATTTTATTGTGTCCAGTGTCAGGCTATGCTCGAAACATTTCCCTCAAGAAAGTTATGTTCCAAATTTTATGCACGAAATGCTCGGTAATTTGTTTTGTTGAATTTTAAAGACTTCTGATGTCAAATAATGATCCTAGGTATTAAAAATCAAAATACCTACAAATTGAAGGAAGATGCAGGTCCCGTGATTAATCTTCCTAGTAGCTTGATGGTAACAGACGCGCATAGCGCAAGAGTGAAGAGATGAATCGTTCGACAACGAAAAGCAATTGTTAACTCGATTACTGAAAGGTGTGCACCTAATTTATATTCAAAAAATTAATTCGCATGTCCATTGCATATAAAATATTTGAATATTATTTATTCATATTTGCAAAAGTAAACTAACTATTAGCTAAGATTTAATTATTATTCTGCTGCACTGAATTGTATGAGACACACATATACTTTTGATTCATTTTCCTGTTGTAATTGAATCAGAGATAAAACAAGCTACGTATGTATAAGCATATAAACTATAGAGCATGGGGCCTACAATAATTTGTAATTATTATCATTTGATGATGTTTCATTACTGTTTGGAATTAAGGATAATATCGAGGAGGTGAATGGTGTTGTCCCTGGATTTGAGCTTCAGGATGTAAGCCACAATAATCAGTCGACGATCCGAATCGCGACTTGAGGAGGAAGTGGTTCAACTTTTAAAACAAAAGCTGTAAGGGAAAAGTATAAGCTACTTGTTTGTACAGATTCACAATAAATTATTATTTCAAACAGAGAAACTACTAATGATGAGTCGCAGAAAGAATTATAAAACACTCTGCAGCGCGAAACTGACTCAGAAATAAATAGACACTCCCTACATAAAATGACTACAAACTTGCGTAGCATTTTTACTGAAAGCCAAATAAGAAAGCTCGCTGAACCAAAAAAAACATCCAATGGTCGGAAGAGGATGTTTCCAAAGCAATAGTTATATATGCTTCTGAAGCTAGAGCCTATAAGCTAGTCATTGAAAAAGGCTATCCATACTCTTCGATAAGGACTCTTCAGAGGTGGTGCCAGAAAGGAGTTCTTACCGTAGTGACAGAAATAATGCGGAATTCTGAACTCAACCGCCATATGAGGGTATGTGTCCTCTCATTCGATGAGACGAAAATTAAAGCCACCTACTGCTATGACAAACCACAAGATGAGACATTAAATCCAGCAAATTATGTCCAAGTCGCAATGATCAGAGGCCTGTTCGGAAACTGGAAACAGCCTATTTTTTATGATTTTAACTGCAGAATGACAATTTAATAAAAGCTGTTGAGTCTTTGGAATTTGCAATTCATGCCATAGTTAGTGATTTAGTAGCTGGAAACCGAATACTTCATAAGGAGTTAGAAGTAACATATACGAAACCCTGATAATCATTAATAAAATTTAAACTGACATAAAATGTATTTACTCATTTTTCAAAGGATCACTAACCCAGCTCATTCTGAGAAATATATATATATATATATATATATATATATATATATATATATATATATATATATATATATATATATATATATATATATATATATAAAAAAAAAATAAATATATATATATATATTTGCTGACGTTCCACATCTGATAAAACTTATAAGAAATCACTTCATCGATAGAGGTTTTACCATGCCCGATGGAACTATTCTAAATAAATCTGCTGTGGAAAAAACACTCAATTGTACTACAAGTGATCTCTCAATAACTCACAAAATCTCCCATGCCATGCTTAACGTGAGAGGTGTTGAGAGACAAAAGGTGAAATTTGCTACCAAGTTGTTTTCGCATACCACTGCAATGGTAATCAAAAGGATTGCTTCTTTGGGGTACCTGAAAAACGAAAACTGGTTGCAATGCGCAGATTTCATTAAGAAGGTATTTTAGAATTACCAGAGTAACATATTCGACCATAAAAATTTAATACTGATGTAGTTTAAATCTTTAGGTCAACGACTGGTTTGATGTGTTAAATGTCCGTGTTCCATCTGCTGACTCTAGAGATCGAATGAAGGCTTTTGGAATAAGTATGGCAGTCCAACTGCCAATTATCACAGAGATGACCGCCATAATGTGCGATTTCCGAGTAGTTGGAAGCAAAAGCATCTTGCCGTTCCAAAAAGGTATCAACGCATTGATTAAAGCGAATGCTTTTGTATATTAGTTAACGCATTGCTTAGGTATTATACAAACCAACACTGCTCTACCTATGCTGTTTGAAGATCTAAAACAACAGTATGGAACAAAATACATACTGACGCATAGGCTGAATCAGGATGTCCTGGAAAATTTTTCTCTGTGGTACGGAGTAAAGGTGGCCTCCATGATCATCCTGATCCACTTGAATTTTAACATAGGCTGCGAAGCTATGTAGTGGGCCATAATAATGTTGCTTTTGTTGGCGATACAAATGCCAGCGAAGATAGCACACCGGATTTAGAACCTACGCTATCAGGTAAGACACATCAAAGCACACACACGCAGAAAATTCAATTTTTATATTTTCAGCTAAAATTTTGGGCCGCTTTTGAGCTCAGCAGAGATATCTATGAAAGATATGAATCTAGACATGGAAATGGATGACCTCCAATATGATGGTCTGGAAAACTTAGCAGGTTTTATTTGCCATAAATTCAAAAATATTTCTCCCGATATTTGAGTGTGGCGAACTAATGATGAATCGTGGCCTTGGGTGAACCAGCTGTCAGAGGGAGGTCTTTATAAGCTAACATCGGACTTCATGGCAAAAATTAAACAGCTTGAGGTAATTTTTCGAAATTTCAACCCTGACAGCTCTTTATCTATTCGCAGAAATTATTTAAAATCATTGCTGGATGCGGCAGAATCTATTGACTGCAGCCATGATATCAAAAACTTATTTTTTAGATCTAGATTATATTTTAGAATTAGAGAATTAAATAAAAATTTGCGAGAAATTCTTTTAAAAAGAGCCACATTGAAACATTGTAATAATGGCAAGAAAACAAATAAATTACGAAAGCTTATAACTTAAACTTATTTATTATTATTGCCTTCCGCTTTCAATTTTGCTATGTGTGTAAAAGCTATCTGTTATATGTAAAATTGTTTTGAAAATCAAATTAATCGAAATGAATAAAACTTATTTTGTTGAAGTTGAAATCATCAAGTGCATCATTAAATTGTGCTATTGTGCTAGCCACTTCCCGAAGAGTGAAATTTGACTTAGTCAAATTTACAAACAATATACTTACGATTTGTTCCAAATCTACATTATAGATTTAGCTATGTCGTCGTCTTACTACTGTTGAAGTATACTTTAATTATATTTTGCATAAATTATACATTCATTTTACATGTACTACTAAGCACATAATGCAATTGAACATGCTATGATTCCTTAAGTGATGATTTTATGTACAAGAATGGATGCAAACATGTTTTAATTACGAATTGTTTAAACGAGTCATACAGCGCCCATACATTTTACAACAATGCTTGTGAACATGCCGCGCGACGAACTTCCCCGGTGACGTCATGCGCAGAGAACTGGTCACTCTAGTGTCGCTATCACTAGTGTTTCTTGTATCATGGTTTTGGACCAGTAAATTGGCCGTATAGATCGTGTAATATCACACTTTTAGATTATTTTCTTTGGGGTTACACGAAGTCTCTGGTCTTCAGGGATAAGCAAGCTTCAACCGACGCTTTGCAAGCCAACATTACTCGTGTCATTCGCGAGATACCGGTCGCTATGTTGGAACGCGTCGTCGAAAATTAGACCCTCAAGATGGACCATTTCCGCCGTAGTCGCGGTCAACATTTAGATAAGATAATCTTTAAAAAGCAAATGTCATAGATTGTTCTCTCGACCCACAGTAACATTTTTACTGTAAAATCCACCTTATTCCTTTTAATTGAGATTGAAAACTACACCTCATAATTAATCAAACAAACTAGCCCACTCTGTCAGTTTCGATTCGATTCGATGACTACATTGGAAGCTATAGGGTTGAAAGGAAATTTAAGATTACCACGTGCAAAAGTTTTAAAATTTTCAAAATCCAAATATTTATTGTTTATTGTCACTACAAGATCATTTCCATTTGAAAACTTAATGGCAACATCGTTCGGTAAGGATATGACAAAAAAAAATGATGATTTTTCAACCTCACATTGATCTGATTATCTGATCGTGAGTTCTCGGGAACAGAATCTTCAAAGGCTAAAATCGAGGTAATTTGATAGAATGAACAAAATAAAGTTTTAATTTGATAGAATGAGCAAATATTCAAATTTTGCAATTGCTAACATTTTTTTCAAAATACGGAAAAACTTTACAAAGTTTCCGGCACACTTATATATATATCTCTGGTCATTTATGGTTTATTTTTGCAATGTATCGTGCAAATTTCGTGTTGATACAATGTTTCTTTCATAAATGATGACGAATAAAAGTGTGTTAGAAAAAACCCCTGCCTACTTTTAGGCATTCAGCACTCACATAGGGTTCGAAGATGAGAGTAGAAAACTAAGAGGAGCGGGCTACCTCACCCTTCTGGCCCTACACCCAAGTGTGTGTAATAGGACAAAAACGCTCTCTTCGATTCTCTCGGGCTTGGGCCTGCTTGGGCTTAGCTGTCAAAATCGTTGTCAATCGTACGCGGTGTCGGTAGTGTCTCCAAGTAAAGCGAATGTGAAACGTAAATAATTGTGTTGTGCGGTGGTGATTTTTCTTAAAAAACTAATTTTTCAAACACTATAAGCCCTTCGTTTCATATAACGACGCGAAATTACATAAGCAATCCGCAAACTTTAAGTGATAATGAGTCAAAAGTGTGTCGTGGCTTCATGCTGAATTCGGCGAGGATTTGGTGTCTTAGGAGTCTGTTTTTACAGGTAAGTGACTGTTGATATACGTAATCCGGGTTAAATTTATCGTCGCGTGTAAAATATTTGTCAGGCATTGTGCGTGTTTCTCGAAAAATAAACGAAAAAGTAGCAAGCAGACCGTTTGTTTACATTTTCGTGAATGACAGTTGCACAGCCATGTTTGATTTGTCGTTGGTGAGTGACGTAGCCAAAAATATTTATATCGGGCTTGATAAAAATAACTTGATAAATTTCAATAAAAAAATGTTCATGTGTCGAAACTAATTTTAGTGAAATGTAAGTGAGAAATAATATTATTGTAACAATTTAGGTATTAGTGATAAAAAGTGAGTGTAAAGTGAAAAACATTGAAATAAAATTAAATGTTAGTAAAGCAAAAGATAATTGTCGATTGTTCTGAACTTCGAAAAAAAGTGAATTATAAAGATTGTGAGAACTAAGCAATCCCTAATTCCGCCGAAGCCGGTCCCAAGCCAGGTTGTACAAGGAAGAAGAGGGCTGCAAAATTTAAAATAAAAGATAATAGATCTGCTGCATATGTTTAGTAGGGTTAAGTTTTTTATGAAAACATGTGCTTAGTTTCACAAACATTCAATTCCGGAAACTCATTTAACTTTGTATTCTACGTATTGTCTACTATCGTCCCAGAATTCGACTACTTCTGAATTTCAAGGTTTTTATGCATTGCGAAAAATGTGATATCGAAATATACTGCCACCGTTAAAATTCGCAAAGATTTCAGAAACCACACATGGGATTAAGCGATAAAACTTAGTTTCACCTAAAACATCAAAATGAAAATACAAACCTAAGATTGCATGACACCAAATTCAAAAATTCGCCACACAATTGTCCCCGCTCAAACCACAAAAACTCTAATTACCTACGCCTTAGTTATTTTATGATAGTGTTTGCATTTTTTGTTTGTATGCGTTTTTTGCCCTGTTGACTTAACTGATGTTTCTCTCCTCATTAGTTCTCTACTCTCATGTTCGAAGTTTCCAATTCTTTACGATTGTCAGCTTTCATTTTCACTTCTTTTCACTTCTTTTTGCACACAATTTCTTAACGTAGAAATTTAGCGGCGCATCAAAATTCACTAAAATACCCACCGCCGCTAAAAAGCTTTTGCTGTGCTAATTTTATATTTTGCAATATTTTGCTGTGCTCCTTAGAAAACCTAAAACCTGTCAAATGTACATACAATAAGAACACTAAGTAAGTAACAAAACATTAATACCCTAAAGATAATGTCTCATCGCAAATAAATTATGGCTGTAACTAAATGCATATCATGCACGTAAATAAACTCAACTCAATTCAATTACGATTCGCTCACTCTTCCTTTTCATCAATTTTTTCAATTAAATGCTAATTTGGTTTTAATCTGATTGATTACACTCCAATTAAATGCAACAAATTTTATAACTTTTTCATTTCATATATAAAGATGTCAACTCGAAGTAATTCACTAGTTACCGCATGGTTTTGTCGACAGTGATCGTTTAGCCTTTACAAATTCTTCCCGTTATATTAATTTGTTCAAAATGAAAATTACTATCTTCGTTCTCTTCATATTGTCAGGTAATTATTTAATTAATTTAAAAATTACATAAATCTTCGTTTATGATTATTTTTTGCTTTATATAATTGACAAGTAGTTCTTTCTGCTGTGTCCGATGCTCAAAAAAAAGTAGTACCTGATCCAGTAATTGGTATACCTGGAGGAAAACGACCAAAGGATCATCGAATATGCCGTATCAACCCAATTTCATGCATTGGGAACTAAATTGGATCAACGGATCAGCGGAATCGAAGGATCAGATTATTTCGGTGTGAATGTCATGAAAACTGTTTTCAGCGCGATTTATTATTATCTTGTCATTATTTTCTACTCTAAAATAAAATATATTCTTTTAATATGTGGCAAAAATATTTATCTTCAATTCAATTGGTTGCATATCCAGCTAAGTCTATCCATAGGCGTGCATATAAATTTGCACACACACCATAGTTTCATATAAATTTCATTTCTAATTCAATTTTATACGTTTTGTTTCAACAATTTATTGCAACAAATTAATAAAGATAACGATGATTGATAAAGTCTTATGCATATTATTCCAGCTATTATTTGTAATAAACCAAATAATGATTAAATGCTATAAAATCTGAAAGCTTCAATCACCACACATGTATAATCTATTAAAGAATGAACAAAGAAAAGTAATTTAAATTAGAGTTCGGTCGTACTCGGATTTTCACATACTAGGTATTCCGAGTACGAGTACAAAAAATACCTGTTCCAAAAATACTAGCTAGTATTTTTTGAAGTATGTACATATACACATAAGTACAATCAATTTGCAGTGATGTAATGAACGGTATGATATGCCCTCCCCCACCCACACCCACCAGACACAAAGCTTCCAGGCTAGAATGGTGATGATGCAGTTGACTGTGAAAGGATACGAGCCATTAGTCCGTGCAGCTTGTCCGTTACTTTCCAATGGTCGATCACTTATTTGGCAAGTCTTTCTCCAATCTAGGAGCCATCTAAATGAAAACAAGCAAATTCAATCAATTTAATTTGATTTTCATTTTAATATATGCACAAAACACCTCCTGTATTCGTTCAAATGACCAATGTCGAAAAATTTACTATGATAGGACCAACTAATCCTGTTGCCATCTATATGACTTTTCATCGATCGATCCCTGATACCAAACTTTTCCTGGCTAATCTAAAACAGTCGGTTTTCCACTTCGGCTCACTGAAGCATGAATTTGTCGAAAATTTTATTAAGAAATGTCGAAAATTTTATTATTTTATAAAAAAATCAGTTTTTCCGGCGGATTTCATTTTGCCGTATCTTAGAAACTAGGCCGGGTTTTCACAGATTCTAATGGAAATTACGCCCGAAACAACTCAGAAAGGTCCCCGAATTCATGCTAGACAAAAAAAAATTTAGAAAAAATTGTCGTTTTTCGCCCAATTTCCCCAATCAAAACTGTTTTCGCCCTTAAAATAATGCTAATATACTCCCCGACCACTTTCAATCATCGAAAGCGCTATAAAGGCAGTTTTTGCCCAACTATGGCCAAAAAACCCCTTACTCCACTACAAAACCGAAATTTTTGTATCACGGCAAGAGGTCTTGGCCCGTTATTTCCCAAACCACTCTAACCCAAAATTGGCCGATAAGACTCAATAAGATCCTCAATGAAAAAGACTACCGCAGTAAATACTCTATGGCACAATCACATCAACATTCCACATTAAAATTCATATTAAACGAGTAAATATTAACTTTTCGAAACAGAATCTATTCAAAACGCTCTCGCTTTAACGAGCTTTATGTTACATTTCACTTTGAAAACTATCCTAACTAGCCGACCGTATTATTACTGACAAAACAAAAAAATCAAATCAAAAGAAGACATAAAAAAAACCTAATGTAAACTATAAATGCTAAAGAAAGCACTCCAGAAATTTAACATAGAAATAAGGCCAATATAAGCGTCCGTACAAACTATGCATACATCCTTCAAAAAATGCTACAAAAAATCCTTCAAATCATTCAGCCTCCTGAAAAGCTTTGGCTTTTTAACCAAAAATTCAAATCATTGATAAATTTTAGCCTTTGTCCACCACAATAATTTACAATTTTCAAAATTCCTTGTTGCACAAGAACGGCAGCCCATCACAAATTTACCTCTATTTTCAGCACTCAAAAATTCTGTTGACAAGAACTGACGACCGGGTAATCCGATCATTGTGAAATTTACAGATCATGTTTGTATTAACTAGGACTAGGACAGAAATGATTTTGAAATGCAGGGAACCCTGTGATAGTGATGCCATCTTGAAATATCAGTAGGAAAAAACTGCTTTTTGATAGATAACTTTTGATTCAGCCATCACATTTTAACCAAATTTACACAGTATTTGAACCTTACTTAACACCATTGTTCGGATTTAGCCTAAAATTAAAGAAATATTAAAATTTGAAAAATAATATACAACAAAACTTACCTTAACCTGTCACTGACAGATGACAAACAATATCAGCTGCAATCACTTCAATTTGTATTCCAACCAGCTGATCATTGGAATATTAATGCTGTATGCTAAATCAAATCGTTGTTGTAAAGAGAAATAATTGTATTGGAATTATACGTTATACCAATGAAGGCGGTAAATTTACCGAAATTTTCATCGTGTGAAAATTTCTTTGTTTTCGGCATTAGATAATTGTATTTGAAACGGAGCGGATGAATTGGAATTTGTGTTATCGAACAATTTGTGGAATAAATAGAATTAAACGAGAATTAACCAGTGATTTTGATTTCAATTTCGAAACATCAGTTAAGTCGGTCTATTAACAGTCGAAGCAGTTGGTTAGTTAGTTAATTCGGTCGAATAGAAAATCGAAACATTTGGTCCTTCGAACCGGATCATTGAATTCTCGGCTTCGGTTTTTTTTAATATTCGAATTTGAAAATAGAAAATAGAAATTAGACTTTTGGACTTAAATCGGGTGTGCGTTAGTGCAGTGAAGTTGGAATTCCTCGAAGACAATCGCTACATAGAAATTGTCAGCTGGGTAAGTCCCAAACACTTATTCCTTTGTTTGAACATCCTTTCTTCCTTTCCTCATATCGTTTATTGCAATATCTTTTGATTTATTCAAAATTTAAAATAATTCTTGAGATCTAACGTTCGTGAATTTAAAAATCTATCTTACACATCTATAATGCATCTTATTGTTCTATAATTTATCTGACTATAAACTATCTACTTCATTTACATATAATTTCGTTAATTTAAAATCTATCCTACACATCTATAATGCATCTTATTGATCTATAATTTATCTGACTATAAACTATCTACTTCATTTACATATAATTTCGTTAATTTAAAATCTATCTTACACATCTATAATGCATCTTATTGATCTATAATTTATCTGACTATAAACTATCTATTTCATTTATATATAATTTATCTTATCACCTACAAGTTATATATATACTCGAATAAATAAAAACTAACGAGCATTCGAGAAAAATAATTAAAACTTTGAATAGTGGTGGCGTAAATTGAAACGTGATGTATATAGTGAATATCGAAAATTAGGTCGTGAAAGGTGCGTAAATTGATCAAATTCGGTTGTTTCGAGAAATTCGCAGTTTAATACTGTACCGTGACATTCCGTTATAACTGTGCCGATTGAACTCGTTATAAAATTACTTTGAAAAACTTGGTGCCTTGATTGTGTGATCGTCAATATGGCTGATGTACAAAACTTAATGTTGCGGCAAAAAATAGCGTGCGACCAGCTCGTAAAAATGCAAGCGAATTATCGCAAAGATTCTAAGTCCAGGAAAACTGCGACTTATTATCGAACCTTAATCGATAAAGTATCTTCTCATTATGATCGATTTCTTGCAACGCATGAGAAAATTCTGGAATGCGTTAATGAAACAGTTATAGATTCTCAGTATTTTTCTGATGATCATGAGAAGTTTGAAATACTGCATTTGAATTTTAAATCAGAGTTGGAAGATTTATTGCAAGGGTTAGAGGGCGTAGAAGATAAACAAATTGCATCTTCTCAAAGTGATAAAAAATCGAATGAGTCAGAATTGAAACTCCCACGTATAAATTTACCTAAATTCTCGGGAAACTATGAAGAATGGGTGTCATTTAGAGATCTATTCGTGTCACTCATTCATGAACGATCCGCCTTATCGAATGTAGAGAAATTACATTATTTGAAATGCAGTTTGACAGGGGAGGCTGAAAACTTAATTCGTCACTTTGCATTAACTAGTGCGAATAACGACTCAGCGTGGAAACTTTTGAACGAGCGATACAACAATTTGCGTGTATTACTGAATGCCCTATTTAAAAGGTTATTTGACATGAATAATGCGTCTGAGTCAGCTTCCTCCTTGAAAAATCTATTAGATAGAACAGTTGAGTGTGTCCAATCAATCGAGAATTTGCAAGTGGGTGATTTGTGGCAATCTATTTTAGTATACATGACTACGCAACGGCTTCCTCACGAAACTAGACAGTTGTGGGAACAAACTCAGACAGGGAACACAAAATTTTCGTCATTCGAAGAGCTTAGATTATTTTTGCATCAACGATTTCGAGCCTTAGAGGCTACAGGAACCGATCGTTCCAAGCAAGCTCGTCAACATGCTCATAGTCGCACGCCTAGTAATCGCTACACTCATGCAGTTCAGACCCAATCTTCTTCCATTTGTATTCATTGTCGTGAATCTCATCGCTTGGTGCATTGCCCTCAATTTAAACAGCTGCTACACGCGAATAAATTTGAAATCGTAAAAAGAAATGGCTTATGTTTAAACTGTTTGGAAAAGGGTCATTTGATAGCTAATTGCCCCAGCAAATTTAGATGCATGAAATGTCAGAAGGCTCACCACACATTATTGCATAAAAATGCTTCGAACATTTCGAACCCACTTTCATCGACTTCAGAAATTGAACCCGCGAGCGTGAATTCCGTTAAAACCACAACAAGACGGGAAGTGCTGTTAGCAACAGCTCGCATTATCTTGAATACACCATCTGGACTAGTTACCTTACGAGCGCTTTTGGATCAAGGTTCGCAAACATCCCTGATCACAGAGTCGGCAGTTCAACAAATTGGATTAAAAGGAACATCAACAAGAATAAGTGTTGTTGGAATTGGAAAATCGAACAAAACTGACGTCAACGGAATGGTCGTCCTTAGCATGTGCCTTCGAAAGGGAGCTACACTAAATTTTGAAGCGTTAATTATGGATAAATTACCCACTTTGATACCCGCTCGAACCATCACAACTTCTGAATGGAAACAGCTGGAGGACCTTCAACTCGCAGATCCATTCTTCGATCGTCCCGCTCGAATTGACATATTATTGGGAGCTGATGTAGTCGGGAAACTGTTGTTGGGTGATATTAAACATTTGGAAGCGGGACCAATTGCTCAAGATACAAAGCTGGGTTGGATAATTTCGGGTCAAGTAGACACCCAGTGCGTGGAAAATCTGAAATGTTTGAAAATTGAGGTGAATAATGATGTTGAAATTAATGATCAATTGAAGAGATTTTGGGAGTTAGAGCATATCCAGCCACAGAAAATACCATCACCAGATAATAAATTCTGCGAATCCTTCTTTTTGGAAACGACAAGTCGTGACAATACAGGCCGATATTCGGTGAAATTACCTTTTAAAAGTGTCGAAGATAAAAATACATTAGGATGTTCAAGAAACATAGCACTTGCAAGTTTCATGTCTTTAGAAAGACGCTTCCAAAAGGATGACAATTTAAGGAAAGAATATGTAAACTGTATTCAAGAATATTTGAACTTAGGACATATGGAAATAGCCAAGAACCAAGAGGAGCACGTATTAAGGGGAGACCAACGGTACTGTGTAGCACATTATCTACCTCATCACGCAGTTCGAAAAGAAAGCAGCACAACCAGTTGCAGAGTAGTTTTCGACGCTTCTAGGAAGACTAGCTCTGGCGTATCGCTGAACGACATTTTATTTACCGGCCCCGCAATCCAGAATGATTTGACGACAATATTAATGAGTTGGAGGAAATATCGGTTTGCTTTCGTAGGCGACATCACAAAAATGTACCGCCAGATAAAAGTCCATCCAGAAGATGCCCAATATCAAAGAATTTTGTGGAGATTTCATCCGTCAGAAGAAATCAAGGATTATGTACTTAATACAGTAACATTTGGAACAAGCTGTGCACCATTCTTGGCAATTAGGACGTTACACAAATTGGCGGAAGATGAAAAAGAGAAGTTTCCTAATGCATTCAACTCTATATTAACTGAATTCTACGTGGATGATGTGCTGTCTGGAGGAGACGATCTCTTAGAAGCAACGAATAGGCGAAAGGAAATATTTGAAGTGCTCCGAGCTGGAGGATTTCCTCTTCGGAAGTGGATTAGCAACGACTTTAGAATTTTAAAAGACGTACCTGTGGAAGATATTGAAATGCAAGAACCATTAGACTTGAACTTAGACCAGGGATACAAATCCTTAGGAATTATTTGGCATCCAGTAACAGACCAATTTAGTTATCGTATCAAATTAAATGAAGAGAGCAAGCTATACTCGAAACGTCAAATGTTGTCAGACATCGCGCGTCTTTATGATCCTTTGGGCTGGATTTCTCCAATTATGATTAATGCAAAAATACTTTTACAATCTTTGTGGTTACAAGGGCTTTGTTGGGATGAACCGTTGTCAGCTGATATACACAAAAAATGGATTGAATTCAGAACTAAATTATTGAAAATCGAAAGCTTACGAATACCTAGGTGGATACATTATACTAAAAATTCGAAATTAGAACTTCATGGATTCAGTGATGCGTCATTAAAAGCTTATGCAGCGGCAATTTACTTAGTTGATCGACGTGAAGACGAAACCCACTCACATCTTATTCTAGCAAAAACAAAAGTCGCACCAATACGGACTGTGTCAATACCACATCTGGAGTTATGCGGAGCAGTATTATTGGCAAAATTAGTAGCAAAAATCAAAGAGTCATTAAATATCGCAGATATTAATACTTTTCTATGGACCGATTCCGAGATCGTGTTGGCCTGGTTGAAAGGTCACCCGACCCGTTGGACAGCATTTATCGCCAATCGAACTACGGAAATCTTAAATCATGTCGGTAACACTCCATGGCGACACGTCCCATCGAATCAAAACCCCGCCGATTTAGCTTCTCGAGGAATAGATGTAGAAGAAATTTTCGAAAATTCGCTGTGGTGGTGTGGACCTATCTGGTTATTAAATGAGCCCTGCAAATGGCCTAACACGAAAAACTCTATTACGACTACGTTGGAAAGTAGAAAGTTAGTTCTCCTCAATATCATTCAGGAAAACAATGAGGAGCTAGAATATATGTTACATAAATACTCAATTTTGTCGCGCTTGATCTGGGTAACAGCATGCGCTCCTCTTGAAACAACCCGTCTCTAAAGGATACTTGAAGACAATAGAATTACAAAAGGCATTGAACACAAACGCAATAAATATCGAATTTATAGAAAATTGAATAGAACATAGAAACTCGACCATAGAACTTCGAACATAGAATATCGACTATAGAACCTCGAACATCGAACCTCGAATTGAGAACCTCGAATTTAGAACCTCGAAAATAGAAACTTGAAACTAATTTTGATTAAATTATAAAAATGGACACTCGACTCAATGGATACTGATTTGTACAGTTCCTTATTTGGAACTATCGATCGCATCACCAGAACAAAACTTATGAATTTCAAATTGAACTATTCAGATCGCTGTTAGTTCGTGCAAAATTAACACATCTTTTGGAATAAATGGAAGGTCGAATATTTAAACCGATTACAATCCCGCCCTAAATGGCTCAGCAAAGAAAAATGTGCTCGCGTCGGAGATATTTGCATTTTAAAGGACGAAAAAGTGGCAGCGTATAAATGGCCTTTGGCAAGAATAGTTGAACTGCATGCCGGTAAAGACAATTTAGTGCGGGTCGTGTCAGTGTTTTCGAATGGTAGAACTTACAAACGTCCAATTTCAAAAATCGCTTTATTACCTATACCCAACTATAACTCGGACACAAACTAAAAAAGTGAAAATCTCAAATCGAACTTCATATTCTCAAATCTTATAATCGGCATAAACAAATTTATTTTCAAGTCAAATGACAAAATTAATATAGTAAACATAATCATATCAAAAGTGATGATTAAACGTAAACATGTACAACTTAATATTAATGAATTACCAACCAGATAATTTAATATTGAACTATAATAGTAATCTTAACAGTAATATTAATAGCAACTATTATATTAAAATATAAGTTAACGTAATAAGATAACAGATAGTGAATAATATAAAATTATTGATAATAGACAAATAAACAAATTAATGATAATGGATTAAAAACTCAAGCCATGCTCCACAAAATATATAATACGTGAGACTTTTGTGTTCGTTTGAAGTCCTTAGTCCCATCCCTCCCAGCTGACACACTACCACCCTGCACAACACAGTTATTGACGCAACTAAGGGGATCGCCAACATAGTTGGCTGGCCTCCGCCTTATTTGCACTGTCGATTCGAATTGCATCAAAGGAGAACGAGAAAGCGACCAGTAGATGAGATAACGCACTCTGCAGATGAATTGAACTGAGTATCTTATATACTAAAGAATAAATAATCATATCCTATTTGCAGACTTCAAAAAGTCTTACGAAAGGTGCAGATTTAATGGTATCAACTCCAGTGAAGCGAAATTGGGACTTGAAGAAGGAAGCCAGATGTCAGGACTCCTTGGCCGAAACTACTGAGCTGATGTCATGCCTTATTCTGACTCTATCGATTCAGCGGGGGGAGAATGTTCGGATTTAGCCTAAAATTAAAGAAATATTAAAATTTGAAAAATAATATACAACAAAACTTACCTTAACCTGTCACTGACAGATGACAAACAATATCAGCTGCAATCACTTCAATTTGTATTCCAACCAGCTGATCATTGGAATATTAATGCTGTATGCTAAATCAAATCGTTGTTGTAAAGAGAAATAATTGTATTGGAATTATACGTTATACCAATGAAGGCGGTAAATTTACCGAAATTTTCATCGTGTGAAAATTTCTTTGTTTTTGGCATTAGATAATTGTATTTGAAACGGAGCGGATGAATTGGAATTTGTGTTATCGAACAATTTGTGGAATAAATAGAATTAAACGAGAATTAACCAGTGATTTTGATTTCAATTTCGAAACATCAGTTAAGTCGGTCTATTAACAGTCGAAGCAGTTGGTTAGTTAGTTAATTCGGTCGAATAGAAAATCGAAACATTTGGTCCTTCGAACCGGATCATTGAATTCTCGGCTTCGGTTTTTTTTAATATTCGAATTTGAAAATAGAAAATAGAAATTAGACTTTTGGACTTAAATCGGGTGTGCGTTAGTGCAGTGAAGTTGGAATTCCTCGAAGACAATCGCTACATAGAAATTGTCAGCTGGGTAAGTCCCAAACACTTATTCCTTTGTTTGAACATCCTTTCTTCCTTTCCTCATATCGTTTATTGCAATATCTTTTGATTTATTCAAAATTTAAAATAATTCTTGAGATCTAACGTTCGTGAATTTAAAAATCTATCTTACACATCTATAATGCATCTTATTGTTCTATAATTTATTTGACTATAAACTATCTACTTCATTTACATATAATTTCGTTAATTTAAAATCTATCCTACACATCTATAATGCATCTTATTGATCTATAATTTATCTGACTATAAACTATCTACTTCATTTACATATAATTTCGTTAATTTAAAATCTATCTTACACATCTATAATGCATCTTATTGATCTATAATTTATCTGACTATAAACTATCTATTTCATTTATATATAATTTATCTTATCACCTACAAGTTATATATATACTCGAATAAATAAAAACTAACGAGCATTCGAGAAAAATAATTAAAACTTTGAATAGTGGTGGCGTAAATTGAAACGTGATGTATATAGTGAATATCGAAAATTAGGTCGTGAAAGGTGCGTAAATTGATCAAATTCGGTTGTTTCGAGAAATTCGCAGTTTAATACTGTACCGTGACATTCCGTTATAACTGTGCCGATTGAACTCGTTATAAAATTACTTTGAAAAACTTGGTGCCTTGATTGTGTGATCGTCAATATGGCTGATGTACAAAACTTAATGTTGCGGCAAAAAATAGCGTGCGACCAGCTCGTAAAAATGCAAGCGAATTATCGCAAAGATTCTAAGTCCAGGAAAACTGCGACTTATTATCGAACCTTAATCGATAAAGTATCTTCTCATTATGATCGATTTCTTGCAACGCATGAGAAAATTCTGGAATGCGTTAATGAAACAGTTATAGATTCTCAGTATTTTTCTGATGATCATGAGAAGTTTGAAATACTGCATTTGAATTTTAAATCAGAGTTGGAAGATTTATTGCAAGGGTTAGAGGGCGTAGAAGATAAACAAATTGCATCTTCTCAAAGTGATAAAAAATCGAATGAGTCAGAATTGAAACTCCCACGTATAAATTTACCTAAATTCTCGGGAAACTATGAAGAATGGGTGTCATTTAGAGATCTATTCGTGTCACTCATTCATGAACGATCCGCCTTATCGAATGTAGAGAAATTACATTATTTGAAATGCAGTTTGACAGGGGAGGCTGAAAACTTAATTCGTCACTTTGCATTAACTAGTGCGAATAACGACTCAGCGTGGAAACTTTTGAACGAGCGATACAACAATTTGCGTGTATTACTGAATGCCCTATTTAAAAGGTTATTTGACATGAATAATGCGTCTGAGTCAGCTTCCTCCTTGAAAAATCTATTAGATAGAACAGTTGAGTGTGTCCAATCAATCGAGAATTTGCAAGTGGGTGATTTGTGGCAATCTATTTTAGTATACATGACTACGCAACGGCTTCCTCACGAAACTAGACAGTTGTGGGAACAAACTCAGACAGGGAACACAAAATTTTCGTCATTCGAAGAGCTTAGATTATTTTTGCATCAACGATTTCGAGCCTTAGAGGCTACAGGAACCGATCGTTCCAAGCAAGCTCGTCAACATGCTCATAGTCGCACGCCTAGTAATCGCTACACTCATGCAGTTCAGACCCAATCTTCTTCCATTTGTATTCATTGTCGTGAATCTCATCGCTTGGTGCATTGCCCTCAATTTAAACAGCTGCTACACGCGAATAAATTTGAAATCGTAAAAAGAAATGGCTTATGTTTAAACTGTTTGGAAAAGGGTCATTTGATAGCTAATTGCCCCAGCAAATTTAGATGCATGAAATGTCAGAAGGCTCACCACACATTATTGCATAAAAATGCTTCGAACATTTCGAACCCACTTTCATCGACTTCAGAAATTGAACCCGCGAGCGTGAATTCCGTTAAAACCACAACAAGACGGGAAGTGCTGTTAGCAACAGCTCGCATTATCTTGAATACACCATCTGGACTAGTTACCTTACGAGCGCTTTTGGATCAAGGTTCGCAAACATCCCTGATCACAGAGTCGGCAGTTCAACAAATTGGATTAAAAGGAACATCAACAAGAATAAGTGTTGTTGGAATTGGAAAATCGAACAAAACTGACGTCAACGGAATGGTCGTCCTTAGCATGTGCCTTCGAAAGGGAGCTACACTAAATTTTGAAGCGTTAATTATGGATAAATTACCCACTTTGATACCCGCTCGAACCATCACAACTTCTGAATGGAAACAGCTGGAGGACCTTCAACTCGCAGATCCATTCTTCGATCGTCCCGCTCGAATTGACATATTATTGGGAGCTGATGTAGTCGGGAAACTGTTGTTGGGTGATATTAAACATTTGGAAGCGGGACCAATTGCTCAAGATACAAAGCTGGGTTGGATAATTTCGGGTCAAGTAGACACCCAGTGCGTGGAAAATCTGAAATGTTTGAAAATTGAGGTGAATAATGATGTTGAAATTAATGATCAATTGAAGAGATTTTGGGAGTTAGAGCATATCCAGCCACAGAAAATACCATCACCAGATAATAAATTCTGCGAATCCTTCTTTTTGGAAACGACAAGTCGTGACAATACAGGCCGATATTCGGTGAAATTACCTTTTAAAAGTGTCGAAGATAAAAATACATTAGGATGTTCAAGAAACATAGCACTTGCAAGTTTCATGTCTTTAGAAAGACGCTTCCAAAAGGATGACAATTTAAGGAAAGAATATGTAAACTGTATTCAAGAATATTTGAACTTAGGACATATGGAAATAGCCAAGAACCAAGAGGAGCACGTATTAAGGGGAGACCAACGGTACTGTGTAGCACATTATCTACCTCATCACGCAGTTCGAAAAGAAAGCAGCACAACCAGTTGCAGAGTAGTTTTCGACGCTTCTAGGAAGACTAGCTCTGGCGTATCGCTGAACGACATTTTATTTACCGGCCCCGCAATCCAGAATGATTTGACGACAATATTAATGAGTTGGAGGAAATATCGGTTTGCTTTCGTAGGCGACATCACAAAAATGTACCGCCAGATAAAAGTCCATCCAGAAGATGCCCAATATCAAAGAATTTTGTGGAGATTTCATCCGTCAGAAGAAATCAAGGATTATGTACTTAATACAGTAACATTTGGAACAAGCTGTGCACCATTCTTGGCAATTAGGACGTTACACAAATTGGCGGAAGATGAAAAAGAGAAGTTTCCTAATGCATTCAACTCTATATTAACTGAATTCTACGTGGATGATGTGCTGTCTGGAGGAGACGATCTCTTAGAAGCAACGAATAGGCGAAAGGAAATATTTGAAGTGCTCCGAGCTGGAGGATTTCCTCTTCGGAAGTGGATTAGCAACGACTTTAGAATTTTAAAAGACGTACCTGTGGAAGATATTGAAATGCAAGAACCATTAGACTTGAACTTAGACCAGGGATACAAATCCTTAGGAATTATTTGGCATCCAGTAACAGACCAATTTAGTTATCGTATCAAATTAAATGAAGAGAGCAAGCTATACTCGAAACGTCAAATGTTGTCAGACATCGCGCGTCTTTATGATCCTTTGGGCTGGATTTCTCCAATTATGATTAATGCAAAAATACTTTTACAATCTTTGTGGTTACAAGGGCTTTGTTGGGATGAACCGTTGTCAGCTGATATACACAAAAAATGGATTGAATTCAGAACTAAATTATTGAAAATCGAAAGCTTACGAATACCTAGGTGGATACATTATACTAAAAATTCGAAATTAGAACTTCATGGATTCAGTGATGCGTCATTAAAAGCTTATGCAGCGGCAATTTACTTAGTTGATCGACGTGAAGACGAAACCCACTCACATCTTATTCTAGCAAAAACAAAAGTCGCACCAATACGGACTGTGTCAATACCACATCTGGAGTTATGCGGAGCAGTATTATTGGCAAAATTAGTAGCAAAAATCAAAGAGTCATTAAATATCGCAGATATTAATACTTTTCTATGGACCGATTCCGAGATCGTGTTGGCCTGGTTGAAAGGTCACCCGACCCGTTGGACAGCATTTATCGCCAATCGAACTACGGAAATCTTAAATCATGTCGGTAACACTCCATGGCGACACGTCCCATCGAATCAAAACCCCGCCGATTTAGCTTCTCGAGGAATAGATGTAGAAGAAATTTTCGAAAATTCGCTGTGGTGGTGTGGACCTATCTGGTTATTAAATGAGCCCTGCAAATGGCCTAACACGAAAAACTCTATTACGACTACGTTGGAAAGTAGAAAGTTAGTTCTCCTCAATATCATTCAGGAAAACAATGAGGAGCTAGAATATATGTTACATAAATACTCAATTTTGTCGCGCTTGATCTGGGTAACAGCATGCGCTCCTCTTGAAACAACCCGTCTCTAAAGGATACTTGAAGACAATAGAATTACAAAAGGCATTGAACACAAACGCAATAAATATCGAATGTATAGAAAATTGAATAGAACATAGAAACTCGACCATAGAACTTCGAACATAGAATATCGACTATAGAACCTCGAACATCGAACCTCGAATTGAGAACCTCGAATTTAGAACCTCGAAAATAGAAACTTGAAACTAATTTTGATTAAATTATAAAAATGGACACTCGACTCAATGGATACTGATTTGTACAGTTCCTTATTTGGAACTATCGATCGCATCACCAGAACAAAACTTATGAATTTCAAATTGAACTATTCAGATCGCTGTTAGTTCGTGCAAAATTAACACATCTTTTGGAATAAATGGAAGGTCGAATATTTAAACCGATTACAATCCCGCCCTAAATGGCTCAGCAAAGAAAAATGTGCTCGCGTCGGAGATATTTGCATTTTAAAGGACGAAAAAGTGGCAGCGTATAAATGGCCTTTGGCAAGAATAGTTGAACTGCATGCCGGTAAAGACAATTTAGTGCGGGTCGTGTCAGTGTTTTCGAATGGTAGAACTTACAAACGTCCAATTTCAAAAATCGCTTTATTACCTATACCCAACTATAACTCGGACACAAACTAAAAAAGTGAAAATCTCAAATCGAACTTCATATTCTCAAATCTTATAATCGGCATAAACAAATTTATTTTCAAGTCAAATGACAAAATTAATATAGTAAACATAATCATATCAAAAGTGATGATTAAACGTAAACATGTACAACTTAATATTAATGAATTACCAACCAGATAATTTAATATTGAACTATAATAGTAATCTTAACAGTAATATTAATAGCAACTATTATATTAAAATATAAGTTAACGTAATAAGATAACAGATAGTGAATAATATAAAATTATTGATAATAGACAAATAAACAAATTAATGATAATGGATTAAAAACTCAAGCCATGCTCCACAAAATATATAATACGTGAGACTTTTGTGTTCGTTTGAAGTCCTTAGTCCCATCCCTCCCAGCTGACACACTACCACCCTGCACAACACAGTTATTGACGCAACTAAGGGGATCGCCAACATAGTTGGCTGGCCTCCGCCTTATTTGCACTGTCGATTCGAATTGCATCAAAGGAGAACGAGAAAGCGACCAGTAGATGAGATAACGCACTCTGCAGATGAATTGAACTGAGTATCTTATATACTAAAGAATAAATAATCATATCCTATTTGCAGACTTCAAAAAGTCTTACGAAAGGTGCAGATTTAATGGTATCAACTCCAGTGAAGCGAAATTGGGACTTGAAGAAGGAAGCCAGATGTCAGGACTCCTTGGCCGAAACTACTGAGCTGATGTCATGCCTTATTCTGACTCTATCGATTCAGCGGGGGGAGAATGTTCGGATTTAGCCTAAAATTAAAGAAATATTAAAATTTGAAAAATAATATACAACAAAACTTACCTTAACCTGTCACTGACAGATGACAAACAATATCAGCTGCAATCACTTCAATTTGTATTCCAACCAGCTGATCATTGGAATATTAATGCTGTATGCTAAATCAAATCGTTGTTGTAAAGAGAAATAATTGTATTGGAATTATACGTTATACCAATGAAGGCGGTAAATTTACCGAAATTTTCATCGTGTGAAAATTTCTTTGTTTTCGGCATTAGATAATTGTATTTGAAACGGAGCGGATGAATTGGAATTTGTGTTATCGAACAATTTGTGGAATAAATAGAATTAAACGAGAATTAACCAGTGATTTTGATTTCAATTTCGAAACATCAGTTAAGTCGGTCTATTAACAGTCGAAGCAGTTGGTTAGTTAGTTAATTCGGTCGAATAGAAAATCGAAACACCATATTTGTAAATAAACTTGCGCTGCAAAATAAAGCTTTTTTCCCTATAACTTCCGATTTAGTCGAAATTCATGTAATGAAAAGAACTTGTTGAAGGCCAGCTGTGGTAAAAACATGAAATGGCTTCCAGGTATGGTAGTTTTTGTAATTTTTTAGTATTTCTTTACTAAGCGATGTTGTGATTAAATTTTCAAATGGGAATGATCCTGCTATGACAATTGAGAAAAAATATTAAGGTTTCGAAAACTTGAAAAGTTTTGAGGATGGTAAGCCAAAAAATCTATTCATTCCTATAACTTCCAGCCATTCAATCGAAACGAAATTCACATGGTGGGTTTAACTCAACGTGAAGCAGATTTGGTAAATTTTTGGCAATTGTGCTAAGACATGATTCCCAATTTCGTAAATATTACACCAACAAATGCTTCCATATTGTATTCATAAGCAAAGCATTTACAATAAATTAAGCAACCAATGCTAAAATTTTCCGAGTTTTCGAAATTTTTCGAATGGCAGCCCCTAACATAGTTCAGTCAATGAAACTTTCGATGATATCCCTGGATGAAAACAAAATTCAAATGATAGGTTGATTTTAACACGAGCTTGTTATGATGGACTTATTGCTGCTGCTTTGGAAAGTGCTGCCAGTGCTGAACATTTTCATTTGAACTTTTGTGTTATAGGAGATGCTGTCAGAAAATGATATTTATTACTTTGAGTAAGACATGGTTTATATGTTACTACAAAGAAGTGTATTATGTCTTTACATATTTTTAAGTCAATTAAAAATAATTTCTTCGAAAATCAGTTTTCGAGCGATACTGATGCGCTAGACTTTTTTTTGTACATAAAGGTTATTGATTTGTGATCACGGTTCCCTTCTTGTCTATAATCGCATAGACAACGTATATCGTCTCTAAAGCTTATCAAAGCAGACAAATAATTGTTACGGAAAAACTCGATCGTTTTGCGGAATAAGCCTCCGAAAGCAGAATCAAATTGGAACTGTTTTTGCGGGATGATTAAAATTGAAAAATTTTTATTTTATTAACCTGAAAATTTTATTTGACAAACCACTTTGTCAAATAAAATTTTCAAGTTAATAAAATAAAAAAATTTCAATTTTAATCATCCCGCAAAAACAATTCCAATTTTTTGTGTAATTTAAACGTTTCTTGGGCGAATTTTCAAATCACCTGAATTCAAGTTTGGATTATCACTTTTTGGTATGTTTAATATCTTTTTACAACCAGGTCCACTGCTGACTACCCAGAAGCAGTACTTTGTGTTAAGAGTTAAACGATCTGAAATGTTGTGTTAATAAAAATTTGTTCCCTGTTATCCACTCGAATAGTGCAGTGCATCAAATCTGACAATGTATGCATTTAACCGCTCTATTTAGTTAAGCTATTCGATTGAAGCGTAAACAACTATTATTTTCAGCTAATTGAAAACATTCGCATTAAGTGCCATTGGTGGGAAGTTTTACTTCACTATCTTATTGCAAAGGAGTGTGCTGCAGAAAAAATGAACTAAAAGACAATGAATAACTGAGCTTGGAAAATTTAAACAATGGTTACTATACATAGGAATATTTACTGGTAACATATGTTGGATGAAAATACAAAAAAAAACCTTGTGCTAGCAACTCTCTACTAGCACCAAAGACCAAAGTATACCAAATCTGCTCAACCCACCCTGTGAATTTTGTTTCGATCTGCTGATTGCATTGCTGATTGCGCAAAGAAATTTGGTGCTACCATCCGCAAATTTTCAGAAGCTTAATATTTATTGTGACACTACATAGAGTTGGAAAATTTAATGATAGCATTGCTTAGTAATGATATGACAAAAAACTACAAAAGCTACCAAAGCTAGCGTCCCTATCGTGATTTTTCAACCAAACTCCTACCAAATTAGGCTTACAATAAGGTTCATTTGTGGCATAAATGTTGCTTTGATTTCAAGATTGCACCAGAAATTATAAGGCGAAACACTTTATTTTGTTGACCAAATTTTCAATATGCAAGACACAAATGAGCAACAACAGAGCTGGTAGTATCGCCCAAACTTTTCAATTAAACTTCAACAAATCTTGCCTTTAAATAAGTTCCAGCTACTATGTAAATTTCGTTAAAATCTGGTGACGGGATCAGAATTTATAAGGCAAAAAACAGTTTTTTTCTTAGAGATTTTTCAAGATGCCACCATTGGGCCCAGGGTTGCCTATTTTTCAAAATCACTTTAATCAGTCTTGTCTCTACTTACAATTCATACATCCTATGTGTTTCATTTTGATCTGATCTGCTCTCGTAAACAGAAGTTTTGAGTACTCGAAATCGAGGTAATTTATTGATGGGTTGCCGTTCTTATTTATTTATTTATTATTGTCTAAATCAAGATGCAAATCTAACTTAAGTCTTCACAAGGAATAACCTTACAAAAAAATAAGAAAAAATTTAATTCAACTAGGGTGTAAAACTTCAAAAACAAAAGAATAAAGAAGAAGAGAAAAACAAAGAGATTATGAATTCAAATTAATCAAAGTATACAAACGGCGGTAAATGAAATTGAATCATAATTTAACACAGATATTCAGCAAATCAATTTATTCATTTCGTAGGAAAAACACTTGCTCTTAATTTTTTTTAAAGTGCGTAGCAATTATGTTGCCTAGGCAAGCATAAAACTGGCGAATTAAAATATGTACGAGTACGAGCAAACGGAACGTTGATTATAAATGAAGACCTGGTGAAACGTACCGGGTCACGAGCAGAAAACTAAATAATGGGGATATATCGGGTGATTTATTATGAGGTTTGGTTTTTAACCTCAAACAAAAGGCATAAAGTTGAATTCTATAGTAAAAATTTTATTGTGGGTTGAAAGAACTATCTATGACATTTACGTTTTAAAATTTATCTTATTTAAATGTTGACCGCAACTACGCCATAAATGGTCCATCCGGAGGGTCCAATTTTTGACGTCGCGTTCCAGCATAGCGACCGGTATCTCGCGAATAACACGAGTAATGTTAGCTTCCAAAGCGTTGATTGAAGCTGACTTATCCCTGAAGACCAGAGATTTTGCGTAACCCCAAAGAAAATAATCTAAAGGTGTGATATCACACGATATAGGTGGCCAATTTTCTGGTCCAAAACGTGAAAACAGGTTCTCACAAAAATTATTTCTCAATAAGTCCATTGTTTTCCTCGTTGTATGCAAAGGAGCGCCGTCTTGTTGAAACCAAAGCGCACCAATATCACGGACTTCAATTTCAGGTAGCAAAAAATCCGTTATCATGGTGCAAAAGCGGTCACCATTGACGGTTACGTTCTGACCGGATTCATTTTTATAGAAATATGGACCGATGATTCCACCGGCCAATTTCACATCAAACTGTAAATTCCTGTAGCTGTATTGGTAGCTGTTGAAGTTCTTCAGGTTATTCATCAACCAAAATACGGCAATTCTGCTTATTGACGTAGCCATTGAGCCAAAAATGCGCCTCCTCACTGAATAAAATTTCGCGATAAAACAGCGGATTTTCATTGAGCTGATTCAGAGCCCATTCACCGAAAATTGCTGCGCATTGTTGCGGTGTAAGTCTCTCCATGATCATTTGTCAAACAATACTGAATAAAAATTACATTAAAGTTTGACAGGAGTCACGTGTGATCGGTCAAAAAAAGCATATTGAAAATTAAACTTCATAAAGAGTCACCCTGTGTATAACAAAACCATGAACCATTTTTTACAGGGGACATTCGTCTAAATACACTGTGTGTGGCAGGAGGAATAGCTTGAGGAATAACTAGAACCAATTAGGAAATGACATTTAGGACACCAAAAAAGACAGCAATAGGCGTTTTTTTTGTTATTGTTTAGGTTATTATTTTGGCTATTATATAAAATGAAACTGAAGGAATGTAAGTATACCATACACGAGGCTAAGACAGCCTCGTGAGGATCTTTTGGTGGTAACATAGAGGTTATTTGCGAGTCAAATCGACTGCGTAAGCTTTTATGCACAGTGTTCACGCCCATGCGGTGTATCTAGGGCCTTGACGACATCTTAACTAACTGATGCACCAACTCTTTAACTGGCCTCACCGACTCACATTTCACAGGGAATCACCAGCGTATGTGGTACAGCAAGTGAAACATACTTTTAGCTAAACAACACCATCTTAACCTCCTAAGATTTTTAATTCCCTATTTAGACGGGCCATAAACTGCTATCCTGCTATAGAGGGTGACCCCTTCACTCCATTCATCTCTGCTAAAAATGCGAGTTGTAGGCTCTAGAACCAGTAAAGTGTGTGTCTAGTCAACTCGACTGGTCCAAAAAGTCTCACTCATAATAAATTAGGGTGGCCATATTCTGGCCAATACAGTCCGCAGTAGCAAGATTGGCTTGCTGTAAGACTAGTAAATTGGTAGGTAGCCAATGAAGGATGACGAAAAGTGTTTAAGTTGAAGTGCTTTGCAGACCGGTTGATACCAGAAGTACAATCTAGGAAATGATGAATCTCTATTTTATAGGAAACTTTCTAAGTTACAATTTTGTAGTAAATTATTTTTCTGTAATCGTAACGATTACTGAGATATTTACAAAAAGCTTTTGGTAATCTTTGTGAAATGTTTGGCCTACCTCAAATCCATGGGCACTTTTGACATTTTGTTTAGAACAACAATATCAAAGTTCACACCAATATTCAGCTTTGCCCTAGTTTTACCGAAGCTGGGCCGTTGCTGACAACTAAGCTTAAGGCGAGAGCACAAAGGTACAGTGATACAATCTAAGAGTGGACACTGGAACGAAGTTAATAAATGAGTTCTAATCCTGGAGAAAATGCCAAAAAATATAACGAAATGCTACAAGTCATTTGTTTATTTAGGGTTATTGTTTTGTAGTTTAATTGAAGCTTTGAGGTTTCAGAACATTTCATCATTATTTCATTTATTACAACAAATGGCCGAAATAATATGCATATATAGTTTTTGAATCATTGTAATTTATAATAATTTCTTGCAATATATAATTTTATCAAACAAATTTTAATTCAGTATTAATTTGTTGAATATATATGAAATTATATTGTATAGGTAAATTTATATGCACGCCTATGGATAGACTTAGCTGGCAATACAACCAATTTAATTGAAGATAGATATCTATTTTATTTAAGAGCAGAAAATGATGACAAGATATTGATAAATCGCGCTGAAAATAGCTTTCGTGACATTCGCACTGAATAATCGAAGGATGAAATGTATATTAGTGATGGGCGATTGCGAGATATTAAAACAATCGAGATAATCGCAATCGGCGCCACAAAACAATCGAGATAATCGCAATCGAGAGAATCGCAATCGATGCGCCAAAACAATCGAGAGAATGATCGAGACAATCGAGATAATCGAGACAATCGGGATAATCGAGACAATCGAGCGATTCGAGATAATCGAGACAATCGAGCGATTCGAGATAATCGGCCGATTCGAGATAATCGAGCGATTCGAGACAATCGAGGCAATCGAGACAATCGAACATCTCGCAATCGATCATTCGGTCGGTCAAGTCATCGACAATCGGTTGACGGCAATTGAGTGGGCCATAAAGCACGTTTCGTTGGCGCAGCCAATAAAAAAATGTTCAAATATTTCAGCAAAAATATTAAGTGTTATTATTTGATCAAACTGCAATTTTTTGGGAAATATTGATGTATAAAAGGATATGTTTATCTTAAGTTAAAATTAAGATATCTTTAACTCTTTGGTGGCGGTGGGCATGTTAGTGTTTAAGCACACCAGTATACACAGTACGCTTGTAGAACCGCTTGTGAAGAATAGATTTGAATGGATTGGATATACTATTTAGTAGATTTTTTTACGTGTGCATACATATGGATTGTAATGATCAGATATGCATAGAAATTTGTATGGCTAGCATTTATCATGTATAAATGGCTGGTAGTTTTGCTAAAACTATTGAGTCTGATCAAAGTGTATGATCAAATATTATATGAAGTTGAGTTTTGTCATGCTGTTAAGTATGTTAAAATAAAATCTGCTTTTAGATAGTGCAGTTTGAAAGCATATCATTTATCCAGTATTTTCGTACTTGCGAGTATTTTATTCAAATATTCAAAAAGTTTTTAGGGCAAAAGTACCTGAAATCGGCCAATTTTGGGTTAGAGTGGTTTCGGACATATCGGGCCAAGACCTATTGCTGTGATACAAAGATTTCGGTTTTGTAGGGTAGTAGGGGGTTTTTTGGCCATAGTTTGGCAAAAACTGCCTTTACCGCGCTTTCAATGATTGAAAGTGGTCGGGGAGTACAATATTGATATTTTAAGGATGAAAAAAAATTTTATGGGGAAAATTGGACAAAAACGTCGAAATTTTCCAAATTTTTTTTTTTTTGCGTAGCTTGAATTCGGGGACATTTCTGAGTTGTTTCGGGCGAAATGTCCATACAAGTCTGTGAAGAAGTGGCCTAGTTTCGAAGATATGGCAAAATGAAATCCGCCGGAAAACCGACTGGAAAAACTGAAAGTAGCACTAAAAGTGCTAAATAAGAAAAGGTTGAGATCCTTTTTGGTTCGATGATTGGCTTCTCCGGCTGTGCATTATGCCGTATCTTCGAAACTAGGCCACTTTTTCCCAGACTTGTATAGATTTTCCCCCAAAACAGCTCAGAAATGTCCCGGAACTCAAGCTACGCAAAAAAAAAAATTGGAAAAATTCGACGTTTTTGCCCAATTTTCCCCATAGAATTTTTTTTCATCCTTAAAATATCAATATTGTACTCCCCGACCACTTTCAATTATTGAAAGCGCGGTAAAGGCAGTTTTTGCCAAACTATGGCCAAAAAACCCCCTACTCCCCTACAAAACCGAAATCTTTGTATCACAGCAATAGGTCTTGGCCCGATATGTCCGAAACCACTCTAACCCAAAATTGGCCGATTTCAGGTACTTTTGCCCTAAAAACTTTTTGAATATTTGAATAAAATACTCGCAAGTACGAAAATACTGGATAAATGATATGCTTTCAAACTGCACTATCTAAAAGCAGATTTTATTTTAACATACTTAACAGCATGACAAAACTCAACTTCATATAATATTTGATCATACACTTTGATCAGACTCAATAGTTTTAGCAAAACTACCAGCCATTTATACATGATAAATGCTAGCCATACAAATTTCTATGCACATCTGATCATTACAATCCATATGTATGCACACGTAAAAAAATCTACTAAATAGTATATCCAATCCATTCAAATCTATTCTTCACAAGCGGTTCTACAAGCGTACTGTGTATACTGGTGTGCTTAAACACTAACATGCCCACCGCCACCAAAGAGTTAAAGATATCTTAATTTTAACTTAAGATAAACATATCCTTTTATACATCAATATTTCCCAAAAAATTGCAGTTTGATCAAATAATAACACTTAATATTTTTGCTGAAATATTTGAACATTTTTTTATTGGCTGCGCCAACGAAACGTGCTTTATGGCCCACTCAATTGCCGTCAACCGATTGTCGATGACTTGACCGACCGAATGATCGATTGCGAGATGTTCGATTGTCTCGATTGCCTCGATTGTCTCGAATCGCTCGATTATCTCGAATCGGCCGATTATCTCGAATCCCTCGATTGTCTCGATTATCTCGAATCGGCCGATTATCTCGAATCGCTCGATTGTCTCGATTATCTCGAATCGGCCGATTATCTCGAATCGCTCGATTGTCTCGATTGTCTCGAATCGCTCGATTATCTCGAATCGGCCGATTATCTCGAATCGCTCGATTGTCTCGATTATCTCGAATCGGCCGATTATCTCGAATCGCTCGATTGTCTCGATTATCTCGAATCGGCCGATTATCTCGAATCGCTCGATTGTCTCGATTATCTCGAATCGCTCGATTATCTCGAATCGCGCGATTGTCTCGATTATCTCGATTGCAACAATCGAGTCCAACTTAAATAATCGAGATGTTTCGAGATATTTGAACAATCGAAACAATCGATTTTAATATCTCGTAATCGCGCATCACTAATGTATATTAACCAGACTGTAGATCCAATTTACTTCCTGGAGCATAATTTTGCATTGGGACGGCATTCTGGATATCGTATTGTTGTTCTTCTTACTTTTCGCCGAGCATCCGACACGGCAATAAGAACTAATTGTCAATTATATAAAGCAAAAAAGAATCATAAACGAAGATTTATTTAATTTTTTAATAAATTTCTTAATTACCTGACAATATGAAGAGAACAAAGATAGTAATTTTCATTTTGAACAAATTAATATAACGGGAAGAATTTTTTAAGGCTAAACGATCACTATCAACGAAACCACGTGGCAACTAGTGAATTCATTCGAGTTGACAACTTTATATATGAAATGAAAAAGTTATAAAATTTGTTGCATTTAATTGGAGTCTAATCAATCAGATTTAAAACAAATTAGCATTTAATTGAAAAAATTGATTGACAAGAGTAAGCAAATCGTAATTGAATTGAGTTGAGTTTATTTACGCGCATGATATGCATTTAGTTACAGCCATAATTCATTTACGATGAGACATTTTCTTTACAGCATTGTTGTACGTACTTAGTGTTTTTATTGCAAATTTGATAGGTTTTAGCTTTTCTAGGGAAAAGTGGCACTGTGAAAACTCTGTAGCTAAGCTAGGCACGTGAAAAAATGTCTTTAAAATCATCGACCATCCCGAAAAATTTTCGCACTTTGAAAAAATTACTAACGATTGGCAAATTTGATCTTTTGTTCACTCTATCAAATTATTTTCCACGTTGGGGATTGGACAACCTGCCTTCAACACGAAATGTTATTTTTTTTTGCTACCTTTCGCAAAGATCGTGGTCGCTGAGCCAGTGGTTTATCTGACGACGGCGGTTTTAATTACTGTTTGCAATATACTTAGCTTGACCTCCTGTACCGAGCTGGTACCGTCTCAGCCTGTTGAATGTATCCTTGTTTGTATATCTATTACTCCATCTTCTGCATTACTTGTATCCTCAATTTATTTCCCATGTAATAGTCCTATTGTAGTTTATGAGCGTTTTTACGGAGATTTCTTCGTTTCTTAACACCTACTACCGCTCCTCTTTTGTTTTTTTATGTGATGATTTTAGTATTCTCAGCGTAGTCTGGGGTGCAAACTCCACTGAAATTTTATCAAAGAGCAATATTTCCTTAGTAAGATCCTTTTTTTCGCCTCTTCGCTCTTTTTTTCAGTTGAATAATGTGCCTGATGCCAATAACAGAATACTTGGTTTTGTTCTCGCTAACTCTTCTGTGTTGGCTGTTCATTTATATGCTGCCCTGTTACCTTATGGCAGTTCTGATCCAACAAAAAGGTTGTCTTTAACACTAAACTAAAATTTGCTGTTTGAAAATATCAATAAGACTGAAGAAAGAGCCAAGGATGGAATAGGAGAACGTAATGCTGGATAATTTACATGTAAAGGACATCTGGAAGCATTTAGCAGCATTAAGGCTAAAAAAATTGACAGAGAGTTGCCCAGAGCAGACAAGTCATCCTGCAGTTGGGAGCAATCATCCACTGACTCAATCAACCTGAATATTTTGGAAAAGTTTTGAAAAAGCCTTGGAAAAGTGTGTGTGTGTGTGTGTGTGTGTGTGTGTGTGTGTGTGTGTGTGTGTGTGTGTGTGTGTGTGTGTGTGTGTGTGTGTGTGTGTGTGTGTGTGTGTGTGTGTGTAGGGGTTGGGGGAGAGGCGCATTGGCACCTCTAAGCACTCAGTCCAAAGGCCCCGTTGTACTCATTACCCCCTGCCTACCACAGTTTCCCAGACTTCTTAATAAAGTCCAGGATCACTGATAGAGGAAAGGAAGCTATCGTCTGCATGCGTGCAACATCCCAGCCAAAGCATTGATATCTGAGACGCGCAAACGCTGGACATTCAAAGAGCAAATGCTCCGCACAGTCAGCCTCTTCTAGGCTGGATGAACAGAGGTCATCCTGTACAAAACCTATTCTGCTGGTATGGCTGAAAGAGCTTCTGAAAATCTGGCTTTTGAAATGGAAGAAGGAGCACTGTATGATACAAGGCTCGCTGATTAAAAAAATGCAAGTGTAACATACCATTAAACGACTCAGACTGCCCGAAACGAGACTACAAGTTTTTAACGCATTTTTCTCGAAACTACTTTTTTCGGTACGATTGACAGAAGTTCTGTATTTGTGATTGACCGGTTTACGTGAAATTTTGCACAAACCCTCTTAAGACTATTAGAATTAGAATTTTTGAAATGTTTTTCTACTATTTTCCAAAGTTGAAAATATGTTTCAAAAAACGACTTCTACTTTTACATGGACACCATTTTGCGGTAAAAAAATTTTTTGGCAAATCGCCTACGTCAAACTAATTCAACAATTTTCTATTTATAGAATTCAACAAAAGTTTATGTTTCAGATCACCAGAAAGGTTAAAATCACGTCAACTAGGAGACAACTTTCTTTTTTTGAATCTCCACTTCGCCGGCCTGTATCTACTTCAATTTTCAATTTTATTTATTTTATGAATACATTTTTATTCTTATAAAATATTAATAAAAAACTACAAATAAAGATACTAAAATTGATTATTGTTTTTTTTTTATTGCGTCCGTAAAATCACCCCAAAATCCAGCCTTTAGACCAGAATACCCCCTTAACTTTTGGCACATTATTCAACTCGAAAAATGAGCAATAAGAGAAAAAAGAGAATGTTGCTAAGGAAATATTGCACCTTAATAAAATTTCAGTGAAGTTTGCATCCCAGACTACGCACGGAATACTAAAATCATCACATAAAAAAACAAAAGAGGAGCGGTAGTAGGTGTTAAGAAACGAAGAAATCTCCGTAAAAACGCTCATAAACTACAATAGGACTATTACATGGGAAATAAATCGAGAATACAAGTAATGCAGAAGATGGAGTGATAGATATACAAACAAGGATACATTCAGCAGGCTGAGAGGGTACGAACTCGGTACAGGAGGGCACGCTAAGTATATTGCGAACAGCAACCAAAACATCGCCACCGTCAGATGAACCACTGGCTCAGTGATCACGATGTTTACGAAAGACAGTGAAAAGAAATAAAATTTCGTTTTGAAATATATCCCCAGTCAGCCAGGTTACATATAGGCAAATTATGTTTTCAGACGCGTGGAATTTAATTTGATAGAGTGAACAAACGATCAAATCTATCAATCATTAACATTTTTTTTCAAAATGTGAAAATTCTTCAGGATGGTCGATGATTTTAAGGACATTTTCCACGTACCTACTGTAAGTACAGAGATTTCGGTGTGCTAATTTTCCCTATAAAAACTAAAACATGTCAAATTTACAATAAAAATAATACGTATGTACAAAAACAGCAATGCTGTAAAGACAATATCTGATCGTAAATTATTTATGACTGTAACTAAATGTATATAATGCACGTAAATAAATTCAACTCAATTCAATTGCAATTTGTTCACTCTCCCTTTTAATCAATTTTTTCGATTAAATGCTAATTTGGTTTTAACCTGATTGATTACACTCCAATTAAATGCAACAAATTTTATAACTTTTTCATTTCATATATAAAGTTGTCAACCCGAAATGATTCACTAGTTACCGCGTGGTTTTGTTCATAGTGATCGTTTAGCCTTTACAAATTCTTCCCGTTTTATTCATTTGTTCAAAATGAAAATTACTATCTTTGTTCTCTTCATATTGTCAGGTAATTATTAAATTTATTTAAAAATTACATAAATCTTCGTTTATGATTATTTTTTGCTTTACATAATTGACAAGTAGTTCTTTCTGCCGTGTCCAATGCTCAAAAAAAAGTAGAACCTGATCCAGTAATTGGTGTAGCTGGAGGAAAACGACCAATTAATAATCGATTATGCCGTTTCCATCCACCTTCATGCAATGGGAAGTAAATTGGATCTACGTTCTAGTTAATATTTAATACATTTCATCCTTCAATTATTTTGGTGTGAATGTCATGGAAACTGTTTTCAGCGCGATTTAGAAATATCTTGTCATTATTTTGTGCTCTTAAATAAAATAGATTCTTTCAATATGTGACTAATACTAATACACGTCCAGCTAAGTCTATACATGGGCATGCATATAAATTAACCTATACAATATAATTTCATTTATATTCATATTTAATAAACAAATTAATACTGAATTTAAAATTTTTCGGTCGAATTATTTATTGCAACAAATTTTTACAAATAATTTAAAAATATAAATGTTATAGATAACCATATATGCATATTATTTCAGCCATTTGTTGTAATAAATGAAATAATGATTAGATGTTATGAAATCTCAAAGCTGCAATTAAACGACAAAACAATAACCCTAAATAAACTTGTCTCATTTGTTCAAATCAGCATTCAAATCAAATTTGCCACTCCCTCATATTCCATATGACGGAACTTTGAACGCACTCGTGCCAACTTATAGGTTAATCACAATACAGCGTTTTCCGCTGCGGCAAACGCAGCATTCCACAGGGGGAGGCGTGAATGCCACAGTTGAATTTGGTGAATCACAATGCAGCGACAAAGTCGCTGTCAATGCAACCAAGGCACCAACCAAAATCATTTTTTTTCATTTGTATTGCTAAATCCTGTTGTACGAGGATTAGGTTGGCTTATCACAATACTCATCAGCCATCGCTTGTCTATTCCACCAGACCATTCAACCTAATTCAAACAGAGTTAATTCAACCTAGTGGTGATGCCAACCTATGGTAGGTATCACCGCTAGCGGTGCGGCAAAATTAGAAATTTGGCAAATTTCGCCGCTGCCGCAAATTCCGCCGCAGCCATTGTGCGCGTTACCATACAAAAGAGTGCATTCTAATTTTTTGACAGCTCTTCCCGCAGCCCACTACGTTGGCCGCAGCGGAAAACGCTGTATTTTGATTAACCTATTAATCGGGCAATAAGTTAAGCGGAGAGGAAGGTTCAGATGTGAGAAGACGTCGTAACGGGCGGACGTGTCGTAGGGAGACGGCACGTAGGTGGCTGACTGCGGCCATTGGTGTCGAAAAATTAGAATCCAGATTTATTTCGGCCATCGTGAGAATCACGGCCTAGGAGAGTACCTGAATTATTTAATTGCTCGTGACTTAAGCATTTAATATAGGAATTTCGGGCCTTGGTAGTCTGCATGGCAATAAATTCCAAGAAGCGACGGTGACACAGACATATTTGAATCTCAACACCGTCGGTGCAGTGCAGGAAGCCACTTCCATCAGCTCAACTCTCTTCCTCGTAAGCAAACGTGGCAGCATACAAGTGAAAACAAAGAAAACTAATAATATTGGAGCGATCGTTGTTAGCAGTCAAGCTATGAGGAGCTAAATATTAAATACATAAAATATTTATGTTTCTGGGAGGGGCCAACCTAGGGTCTTGGGGGGCCGGAACCCCTCTAGACCCTAGGTTGGCCCCTCCCAGAAACATAAATATTTTCAACAGTTTTCGCCTCTTTGGTTTTTGTTGTTGCAGCAAAAGTTGTATAGTTCAGTAGTGTAAGCCTATACCCAAGCATACACACTACTTATTACATAGAGACGGTGTTTTTTTGCGGTATTAATTACGATTTTATGGGACTAATCTCGAGAAATGGACGGCAATATTTAATTTCGACAAGCTATACGTTAAGAAAAAGACGAAAAGCGCCTCGCCAAACATCCTTTTTTTATTAAGATTATCTGTTCATTCCCACTAGGCAATATACAGGTATTTAGATAAGAACACTTTTATAAACTGGCGTTTTCTGCAATTATGTTTTTCACAAAACAGAGTCTGAGTATCAAAATGGTACGCAATAAGGTAATTAACGTAGAACGCAATTTTCGAAGTCATTTGGAGAATAAAAATGGCATCCTTGCCACTTTTATGCTATCTATTCAAGACAATATTGTTTATTGCGAGCAATTTTTGCTGAGTAGCTCGGAAAGTCCAATATAGCTGTTGTAAACCTTTTGACACCCCCACAATAAATACTATACCAAATTTGCATCCCGTTAAAATAACTCCATAATAAATCCATTGAAACCGTTGGAAGTTATAAGAAAAAAATAAGGTGTTTGGAGTTACCTTCCGCGAATGTGTAAAATTTTTGGAAATTGAAATATTTTCGGCTTATTTTCACTACGAAATCATTATTATTTGAAAATTTAATAGTACCGATTTCCAGGACAAAAATGAATCAAATCGTTGATGCTGGCAGCGCGGACTTAACATTACAGCCAAAACTCCGACCCAGCGCCGGATTAAGCTTTATAGGGGCCCGGGGCTAAACAATGAAGGGGCCCTCTTAAGGGCAAAGAAAATCCCAACTTTTGCGAAAAGAGAATAAAATCCGAATTATTCAATGTTAAACATTTTTATTTTGACAAGTAAACATTTTTATTTTTACAGGTAATTACAATATACATTATAATTAAAAACATTTCTTTCTCGCCTTCTTTGCTGCATATTCCGCTATTACATCATCAAAATCAAGCGATCTCAGCAGCTCTTTTTCAATATTCAATCTTGCTAAAGAGGACAGTCTTTCGTTCAGCATTGTCGATCTAAACATATTTTTTTATTCTTTTTAACGTAGAAAATGACCTTTCTGTCTCGCAATTAGCTATTGGAATAGTGACTAGAATTCTATCTCAGTATTCCCTAATACGTATTAGGGAATACTGAGATCATGTCATAAGCGACTATCCAATTCGATACTCTCACAGGGTTCAGTAGTTCGTCAATTGCTTTATCAGATTCTTTTGAACGGTTCGAAAAGAAACCTCTCTCTTGCAATTTCAAAAGAGGAATGAATTGCTTCAACTCGAGAAAAAAACTGTTGTCTAAATCATTTGAGTAAACTTCTACAAGTTTATTTGCTTTGATTTGTAAATCGTCTTCATCCATGACCAGCAAGTGCAGAAGAAAACCAAACAATTCAGTGATGTGAGTGTAAGCTTTGCATCGTTTTTGCAATTCAACGACTAGATTGTCTATTATCACATAGTAAGTATTGATGCGAAAGTTATCTGAGCCAGACAAAGTACAAGCTTGCACTCCTCCGTCTGCTAGTCTCTTAGTTATTTTGCGCTTGTTGGTATCAGAATATTCTTTACTAACCAAAGGACTAAGTTCCTTAGCTTTACCTTCAAAATCAGAAAATTTATCTCGCAAATTCTGGACGAAATCGACTAAAGATAAGAGCATCTTACTGGCAGAAATCAAATCTACTTCTACTTTCTGCAGGTATTGACTTGCAGCATCAAAACGATTCAATACGAAGTCCCAAAAAACAGTCATAAACGCATTTTCAAGCTTGATGATATGTGTCATTAAAGCTGAAGCTTCGTTACGCACTACAGGTTTCTGGTATACGTCATTAGCTATCTTCTCCAATACCTTGTAGATACCTTCGAAATTATCTTTCAAAGCTCTAGAAGCATCTGATCGTCGTGACCATCTTGTTTTCGATAAGTTTTTCAAAATCGATTTTTCACCCACTAAGATGTCCCATCGACCAGTTGACGCGGAAAAAAATACGTATAACTGTTGCAAAACACCAAAAAAGTTGACGGCAATAGAACACACCTGTACGCAACATTCTCCGGCTAAATTTAATGAATGACCAGTGCATGGAACATAAAATGCCAGTTGGTTTTTTTCCGCATATGCAAGCTTGGAGTCCGTTGTATTCGCCGGACATATTGCGAGCATTGTCGTATGTCTGTGCTCGGCAATTCTCTAATTCAATAGAAAGTGTTTCAAGCAATGACAAAACATCTTCCGACATGGACTTACCCTTGTGACTTTTTATTGGTATAAAATCAATGAAGCATTTATAAACTTGATTATTTGCATAATACCGAATTACAACCGATAATTGGTCGACATGTGAAATGTCAGGAGTTGAGTCCAGCACAAGTCCCCAATACTTTGCATTTTTTATTTCATTTATAATGTGCTGCAACACTTTTTCAGCCATAAGCTCTATAAATTCTTCGTATGTAGTCTTTGATAAATACGAAACATTTCCACTACCTTTATTTGCATATAATTTAATATGCTGTTGTAAGAACGGATCGTATTCAGCAAGCAGTTCTATCATACCCAAAAAATTACCATTGTTTGGTGAACCGATTGTTTCCGTCGTTCCACGAAATGGAAGGCCTCTTTCAGCGAGAAGTCGTATGACTGATAGAACTCTTGTAAGCACTTTATGCCAATATTGCACTTCATTTGCAAATGTTTGTACCATACTTTTATCTATACGATTACTTTTTGATGAAAAATTCAAATATTGTGACATACAGTTGTAGTGTTCCTTACTATTTTCGTGACAACAAATATATTCATTGCCTTTTTTCCAGTTGGAAAATCCATCCTTAACAAAAGGATTGTCATAATCTGTGGAAAATAATTTGCATGCATAGCAAAAAACAGATCCAGCTGATTCAGAAAACATGAGCCACTTTCGTTCACACTTTTCACCATTCTGAAGTATTTTCTGAAATAAATTTGGTGAAAAATACCTTTTTTGATTGTTGTACTCTCGCTTCGATGTCTTGAAACTAGAATTCTTGTTTTTTTAATTTAATTTATTTACCAAACAAGGCAACATACATTAACAATTCAATATAACAACATAACAATTACATACAAATTTTTTCCAACACATAACAAAATACAACACAACTTTTTATTTTAGTTACTTTACTTTACTTTAATATGTTTTATTTTGATTTTAGCTAAATTGATGGGCAAATTAAGTGGGATTAGGATGTTGATAGGGTCTTTAATAAGTTTGTTCTAAAAGTGTGTTTAGAGATCCCCGAAGCTTAGTTGCTGCTTATAGAGTTGAAAATTCTACAGCACCTATTTATGGGCTCGTTATATGCATAGTTAGTGTGGTGATTGAACTCCTTGAGCAGAGTTGCATACCTAGTGCGTCTTGGTTGGTCATTGAAAATAATTTTGTTGGAGAGAGCTTCAACATTGACTGCACCACTTATAATATCAAAGGTTAGGCATGCACTTAACAGTGTTCTTCTAGAAGAGAGAGGCATTAAATTAAGAAGGCTCAGTCTGGTTTTGTAAGAAGGAAGATGTTGGAAGTCTTTTGGATCATAAAGGTCCCTCAAAGCGAAAAGTAAAAACTGTTTCTGAACAGATTCTACTCTCTCACTATGTAGCTCAAAAACTGGGTTCCATATTATGCAGGCATACTCCAATAGAGGACACACCAGAGTGATATATAATGACTTGGTAACCCATATATTCTTGAACTCTTTAGCACGTCTCTTAATGAATCCGAGCTGTTTATTAGCCCTGGCAAGGATTTTGTCATAGTGGAGATTGAACCGCATCTTGTTGTCCAATACTACCCCGAGATCTATAATATGATCAACCCTATTCAATATGGTGTTGTTAAGGCAGTAAGAATACTTTTTGATCGTATTCTTACGGGAAAAGCTTATTACATGACACTTGTTAATGTTAAGATTCAAATGATTCACATTGCACCACTGTTCGAGAGATTGAAGCTTTGATTGTAGAAGAATTGCGTCAGATTGCGTGTTTACGCTGTGGTAAATTTTTAAATCGTCTGCATAAAAGAGATGGGGTATACCAAGCAATGTCTCAGAAATATCAGAAATGAAGATGTTAAAAAGCAGGGGACCTAGATGACTGCCTTGCGGTACTGCAGAAGATGCGAAAACTCTTTTAGATAAGTGGCCCTGGAATTTAACAAGCTGAGTTCGATCGCGAAGATAAGACTGGAGCCAATCAAGAAGAGACCCTGATATACCGAAGTTGCGAAGCTTGTATATTAGAGTTTAATGGTCAACCCGGTCGAAAGCCTTACTAAAGTCCGTATAGACTGCGTCAATTTGACTTCCTTTTTCCATTTCACAGAGCACATCAGAGACCAGGATCATGAGATTGGTAGAAGTTGATCTACCCTTACGAAATCCATGTTGTTGCTCATTTAAAAGAGGGTCGATTATGCGAGTAAGTTTTTCACAAACTAACTTCTCAAAAAGTTTGGGGATAACAGATAGAATAGCAATCCCCCGATAGTTATCGACTGATCGTTTATCACCACTTTTGAAAATAGGCGTAAGGTATGAAGATTTCCAGAGAGATGGAAAAACACCTATGGAGAGGGATTTATTGAAAATCATGTGCAAAGGTGTGATCAATTGGTCAGCAAATTGCACGACGAAGGAAGGAGAAACCAAATCAGGGCCTGGTCCTTTGCCGATCTTTAGTTGATGAATAGCTTCAATAATAGCCTCTTGTGTAAGAACAAACCCGGCGATAAGAGGTCTCGTGGTGATTCTTGCAGACATAGTAGAAGTGGACGTTATTGGTGAAAGTATAAACAATCATTTCGCAAATATTTATTACGCTCATGGCTATTCTCGCACAATCTCAAAGGCCACAAGGCAGGATCTCTCTCCACAGTCTCTACATCTAAAAAAAAATAATAGCTGAATTAAAAATGAGTCTGAAAATATCAATTTTTAAATCATTAAAAAGTCATTATTAAAATTTAAAAATAATTATTAACAATTAAAAACAAAATTAAAAATACGTAATCGATTGATAATAAAATAGTTTAAATTTACCTTCATCAGTCTTATCACTCTCATCGTTCGAGTAAACTTTGTCAATGATAGAAACGGAGTCGTCAAATGTAGATGTACTGTTTTTGTCACGCAAGAAATCAGTTGATGTTTCAGATGGAGCAGATATCTCATCTTGTGTCACTTAAAAAGACGTTTATGAAATTCAAGTAAACTTCTCGATTGATATGTCATATTACACACTAAAACAGTACATGTACGCGATCACGAATGCACTATGCGCTGTATATGATTTTTTTTATCGCTTTGATACACTATATAACTTCAAACAAAATATTCACAGTTGGTTATATTCTTACCTGATTGATTTTCTTCAATTGAAGGACGTGTAAGTGTAAAATATTTGGTTACACTAGGCAGTTTCTTAATTGCTTCTTCTCTCGCTTTTTTTCTTTCTTTTTGTCATTTCCACAAGGATATTTGCGATGGGGTTGAAGAGGCAACATGGCATTTCAAAAATTAAAATATCACATGGAAAAGAAAATACGGCGTTGGGGCACTTCCAGTAAGAAATTCAATGAGCACAGACAACTGACAAGAAAAAAGTAGTTCGGACTAGAGCTCCACCTATAGAGCTTGCTTCCGACTGATATCAAACACCGTGTGCAGCAGACGCGTGCCGAAAAGTGTTGTTTTGTTTTTCCGTGAAACTGGCGGCGATGCGGCAGCGAAGTTCGCGAAAAAGCTTGAGTATGCGTTCCCCGAATCGCATCGTCATTTTTGAAACCATAATATAGTATTATTTCTTTTCAATCAGTTTTTGAGAGAAATGCTATCGTTTTAACTTATATGTGATGTATTACATTTTCAGAAACCTTGCTTTAAAATATTATGGATTATGAATTCTCAAGCGAATGATTTCCAAATGCATTTTCTCAGCGGATATGTGTAGCTAGAACTAAACAATATTTTTCTATTTTTTACAAAAATATATTGGCTTTTTGTAAAATAATTTTTCTCTCTGACAGACACTGTAACTAAATTCTTTTCAAATAACAAAAATCAAATCCGCAGTATGAATACCTAAAAAATTGAGTCAACAAATTGAAAAAAACAATTTTTCTACGTTTGATATAATGGTTTTTGTTATATTATTCGTAATTTTTATTCTTATTTTTCGAGAGTAAGGGGCCCCCAAGATCCCAGGGGCCCGGGGCTGCAGCCCCTGCTAGCCCTATGGTAAATCCGGCGCTGCTCCGACCTACTTGGTTTACACTCAGGTTAAATGTGTGAGAATTTCATTATAATTTGATAACTGCATCGGGAGTTGAAATGCATAGCACTTCAATTTCACCGAGCTTTTTTTCATTAAACTTTTGTCAGACTTGTATCTACCCAAGACCAATATATCCTGTGAACTTTATCTGGTCGCAAGATACCGTAAACGCAAGTTCCAGGTGCTAAAAAATAGGGCTACGATTTTTGTGTGATTAGGAATTTTACAAGTTTAGATTTCACTGTATAAATATAGTATCAAAGTCATCAATCATTTGCATTTTATTCTAAAAACCGAAAAAAATACCAGAGAGTCAATGGTGTGAAAGATTTGTGTTTACGTACTTATGGTAGCTACAAGGTTGCTCGGACATTATTTAAAAACGACAGAAACTTATTTTTTATGCCCAGTAATGAGTCTTGTAAGTTTCGTGATTATCTGATGATTCGGTGTGCAGTTATCACAATGCGAAATTTTCCATAAAATTTCCATTGTTGCCAAAAATACACCAAAATTTCAGCTCGACCAAACTTCGTGATCTGGATAAATTATCCGGATAGTAAAATGCATGCACAATGTGTTCAAAGACATTTTGCATACAATAATAAAAACTCTACAATAATAAAACTCTAATAGTGCTTGGAAGACAGTAGGTGATATGGTGCTTGAACAGTCTTGAAATATATTCAAGATGAACCGAAATTATTTGAAAAAGGTTTTCGACCTTACGACGTGTCTCAGCCACCAAGGACTTGCTTTCAGAGGACATGATGAAAGTGGTGCCAGTAAAAACCCTGAATTTTTTGAAATTTTGTGAATTATTCGTAAAGTATGATTCAACTTTTGAAAAACATTTTAAAAACAAGGTTGTGAACTACTGTAGTGGCAAATACAATATGAATTAATAAAAACAATGCTGAAATCGTTCGCGAGGATCTGATAGCTGAAATAAAAGTGTGGGGGCTGATATCCATTATGGCAGACGAAGCAAGAGTCCACAAAAAGGAACAACTCTCCATGGTTGTCAGATGTGCTAAAGAGCTAGCAATCGAAGAAAGGTTCTTAAGCTTTGTATACTGTTCAGGAGCTAGAAATGCCTCGTATTTAGCAGATACAATTTTGAACCTGTTAGACAGCTACGGGCTTAGCAAATTGCCTGTCTTTGAACAGCCTTATGATGGTGCTAGTATCATTTCAGGACAAAAAAAATTTGTACAAACCTAAATTAAGATAAAACACATTGCAGCCACATTTGTACACTGTCGAGCTCATAGAATTGTCCTTGCTGTGATGGACACATTTTTCACAATCGAAACGTGTACATCATTTTTCAATGCCATCGAATCACTTTCCCTACACTTTTCGAAGCCATCACAATACCAATTGTTGAAGTAGTTTGAAGTGGCAGTTGGTCTAAATACAAGGCGTGAAAAGAGAAATTTAAGCATGACTTGTTAGTCAATGAGATTTCGCAATCGCAAATATGTGATCGATAGCTATGGGACTATAAAAGAGGCTTTAGAAAAAGAAATGAATGAAGGAAAATACAACAACTCAGTTTATGCATTGGATATCTTTCATTCAATCCGTAATTCAAAGTTTGTAGTAAATCTTTTCATCTTACACTATGTTCTTTCCATAACGAACATGTGAAGCACATATTTCCAAACTAAAAATGCAACTCTTTGGGATGAGATGGATCTTGTGAATGGAACAGCTAAAACACCACTAAGTGAGCGAGAAAACTTTTATGTAGTTTGGGAAAAAATTAAATCATTCGCAGAGAAGCTCTGTCTGGATCTCACATTTCTCAAAGGATCACGAAAACGGAAAGCAGCAAAAAACACTAGCCTGAAAAGTTTTGATATTTTATCAAGCCTCAAGCACGCAGTTAGGGCTACAAAGATATCCCTGCAAACCAAATGGCTCGAAGAGAGTAAGTTACATCACTCTTCATCTTTGCAAATTATTTGTGCTTTTTCCAGGTTTTCTAGGTAAAAAAAAATTTGCCGCAAGATATCAATTTCTTCTTTGTAAGCTTAATATATTCCTATTTCTTCAAAGATATCTTGAAAGTAAGCTATGCTCTTCTTCAAGTATAAATTGAAATGTATTTAGCTTCTAAAAAACAATGTCTTATATTTCTAATTAGTTCCATTCTATTCCCGTATAATTCATACTAGCGTTCATTTGTTAGTGGTCATAGATAATTCATGTGCAGTTCATGTTATGTTAGGTTAGGTAAGTGAAGAGGGCTGCCGGGACGCGGTCAGCATTAGGCCACCAGTTTGGGCTCATTTGCCACCCTCATGGACAATCACACGCATTCACACTTACAGCCATGGCACTGGCGGGATTTGAACCCGCAGGCCCCGTAGCACGCCGCTTTTCAGCCTGACGCCTTAGCGAGCAGAGCTACCGGGCCCCCTTATGTGCAGTTCATACTTACCATTCACATTATATGCATGTGGCAATAACTCATACGTATTCACAGACACGAAGTTTACTTGATAATGCATTATGCATTAGCAAATAACAAAGAATAAATTAACAAACATATAATGTATTAGTAAATTATATAAGTTGTATGAACAGTACGTGTACCTTACGGAAGACAAAATCATCGCATGTTTTGAACCTTTCGATTCCTAGCCCCTGCCAGATTTTGCGCCACGGCACGCCTATGGTAGCGTCCCCTTTTGTTTTCTGGGAGCAAGTCCACCCCATTTTTCAATGACCCACCTCAGTCGCGTAGAGCTAGCAAAGCGGCGAACTAGTATCCGTCGGTGTCGGACTGCAGGGTGCTCCACTTATGCGGATGAGAGGCTTTGGGGCCCGGGATCATGGTAGCCTAGAAATGGCCGTTCTAGGAAACCATGCTCCCGGGGCACCTCTCTTTTTTTATTTGCCCCTTTTGATGGTTCGCCATCATTCTTGCTTGCTGGTCAGGCCCTCTTCCGGACTTCGGTTCCGTTGAGATGCCTCCAAGCAACTCTCTTTATTTCGGAAATCGCTACACATTTCGTTATATTTTTCGGCATTTTCGTTTCAGTGTGCATACACCCTTAGGTTATATCACCGTACCTCTGTGTACTCGCCTTAAGCTTAGTTGCCACCAACTTCATTCAAACTAGGGTAAAGCTGCATATTGGTGTGAACCTTGATACTGTTGTTCTATACAAAATGTGAAAAGTGTCCATCGATTTAAGGTCGGCCAAACATTTCACAAAGATTACCAAAACTTTTCGTAAATATCTCAGTAAAAGTTACGTTTACAGAAAAACAACATATGAAAAAATGGAACTTAGAAAATTTATTATAACACAGAGGTTTATCACTTCCTAGATTGGCCGTACTTCTGGTAACAAGCGGCCTGCAAAGCACTTCAACCTAGACACTTTTCGTGATCCTTCATTGGCTACTTACCAATTTACTAGTCTTACAGCAGGCCAATCTTGGTACTGCGGACTACATTAGCCAGAATTTGGCCACGCTAATTTATTATGTGTGAAACTTCTTGGACCAGTGAAGTTGACTAGATACACACTTTACCGGCCCTACAACTTACAATCCGCATTTCTAGCAGAGATAAATGGAATGATGAGGTCACCCTCGATAGCAAGATAGCAGTTTATGGCCCGTCTAAATACGGAATCCAAAATCTAAGGAGTTTGAGATGTTGTTAAGCTAAAGGCATGTTCCACATGTTGCACTCCATACACTGTGGATTGTGATTCCCTGGGAAATGCGAGTCGGTGAGAACAGTCAAAGAGTTTGTGCATAAGTTATATAAGATGTCGTCAGGACCCTGGATGCACATCATGGTCGTGAACACTCAGCATAAAACCTTACGCAGACGATTTGACTCGCCAGTACCCTCTCTGTTACCACAGAAAGATCCTCACGAGGATATCTTAGCCTCGCGTATGGCATACTTATATTCCTTCAGCTTCATTTTATATAATTACCAGTCGCTAAACTCTTTTCTGTACTCTCTCCACAAAATAGACATCCCTATTGCAACATTGTGGTTTAGTCTTCTCTTTCGCTGGTACATGCCACTCTAGCGGTAGAGTTGAAAGCACAGGTAAGAATACTAGCCGCACGATCTAAATACTCATGACAATCAATGTCCCCCGGAGAAAGTTCCAGTGAGGGTCAGACCAGAGATTGAAACTTTGTCTAATTCCTTGTTTCCTAGTTTGTCTAATCGTTTCTTATCCTATTAATAAAGGCTACTCGTTCTAATGAGCTTTGGTCGCCTACTTTACAGTATCTGTGATCGGACAACGAGCAATCCTGCAATTTTTTCAATCCTGTAGCAAGTGATTGTGTCAACCGGTGACTTAGTTAACGTCAATAACCTCTCTATGATTTGAATAAAGACAATCGACAGACCATGGAGATGAAGTCAAAAAGCTCCTTACCTCGACTATTTGTATCAGACCTACTCCAAGCTGCATGATGAGCATTGCAGTCAGCCGTAGCAGTATGTAGCAGTAGCCATTGCTTCCCAGACGATATCGGAGGGAAAACTTGTAGCGTGATATTAGTGCGAACCATGTAGTGAGAAATAAATTAGTATGTCCTGCAATTGATTTCTGCTGCTATAGTCGGGCTATCATTGTCACAAAAATTGTAGATAACAAAAATATCAATATACTGTTTGGATAAAATACAGACTCGAGCTTTTTACAGGGTACTGGGTGCTATCAGTCTGTGTACATCAGTGCATAGCCCGCAAACCCGGTTGTCTGTAGCCCATAGCTCTTGGATTCTTAGGGAGCTTATTCTCCTTTATTTTTTTGCAAATAGAAGAAAAGGGCAGCCGTCGCTGCTTTGGAATGATGAAAGTTAATCTGTAGTATCTCCACCATCAGCAGTTAAAGGGTGTCTAGATCCTGTGTGACCAAACCATACTGCAAGGCCATTTCAGTCCTCCCTCAGCGTTTGAAAGTGAGTTGGTGGTTGTTTTGGTGCCAGGCTTTTGTCTGACGTCTTTTCATTTAAGTGTAATTTTAGATGCCGTGTTATATTGGTCCTCATTTAGTGCCGCTATCTCTGTCCGAATATGTAGTTACCTTATTGATTCCATGTTTATCTATGCAAGCAGAAAGGCCATGCGAGGGTTTGTCTAAGCCATTATGGGAACATGTGCTCAGAACCGGATCGGTGCTAGTCAGGAGTACGCCTCAACTGAACCTACAGCACCAACTTAATGGCAACGAAACTAAAAACGTGCTCTATAGCCTGCCAGAGCTATAACGGGGCGGACAAAGAACCGCTAATAAGCAGATATTACTCTGTTGCTACCGTGTCTGAAGACGACTAGGTCCGGAATGGTACACTGGTACAAACGCGTCAGATAAAACAGTAGCCGCGTTTATAACGTGGTTTCAAAGAGGCTTATGATTAGGCAAACCAAGCTGTATACGCGCAGTGGATTGATTTGAGATAAGTCGATCCGATCACGAAATTTAACTGGGTGGGATCGACTTGACCGTTAAAAGTCGCGGATTGAGGATAGAAAAGTATGTAGCCAACTGGAGTTCTATTCATATATGTGACGTTACAATGCGATATACCTCACTTTAGTAGAACTAGCTGCATTTTATTCGGTTAATCCACTTCAATCCAGTCACACCAAAAACCTACTTTGAAGTTTCATTTCAATCAATTCCAAGCCAAATCAGTTCAAGTCGGTCCTGGTAATATACGAAGCTAGTGTGACAAGAACAGTCGGAAGGCGAAAGTAGTCGTTATAAGGGAGAGTTTAGACCATTTCGCAGTACACAGAATGCACCGCTAGGAAGCGATCTAGCTTACATCTAACTTACCATTATGGACTGCTAGAAAGTACGGGTGAGTTGATCAGTGTGTTCACCTAGTCAGTGAATAAGAAATGTCTGTCTTAATTTTTTTTTATTTCCACAATAAACTTATCCAACAACACAAAATGATAATCTACTCAGTCAAATGCCTTGTTAAAATCCATTTACATGATTTTTATGAGAATTCAGTAGAACGCATCTTTTCTCCAGGCACGATCGTAGCTACTACCGAAGATACTGGAATCGGAAGCACTATTGAAAAAATGCAGTGCAGAAACTTGCAAAATCTATAAGTTTTGATTCTGTTAGTGATTTTGTAGTAGAAACAATTCACAAGCTAGAAAATTGGCTTGTAAATCAAAAAATGACTTTACATCCACTAAAAGAGGTGAAAAATTACTCTACTACCAATATTGATGTTAAAATTAATAATTTCATATAATTTTATATCACTTGATACGATTTGACTTGAACCCAAAGTGTATTAAATATACATTGAGCTTTGAACATATGCAGATAAATAATCATGCATAAAGCCCCCAAAAAAATATTTCGTCCACAGCTGCAACTCTAACATCGCTCAACAAAAACAATCCTTCAAACCACACCACAAATCAACCTTCATCTGCTCTAGTTTTCTGAAGAAAATGTTGACTTTTATGCGATTTTTCCGGGTGCAACAACCGCATCTATATCAATAAATACAACAAAAGCTGACAATAATGACCTGTACCGAAGTAACACCGATTAGATCTCACATATTTATCGTATCTACGCGCAACCATTCTACGAGTACCTGCTTGCACTGTTCAATCGAATCAAATTCATTCTTCCATCCACCCAGAGAACGCAAAAAAGCCAATCGGTAACAGCGATTTGGTCCAAGAGACTCAAGACGTACAAAGTCACATAATCCGTGGCTATGTTGCACCGAGGACACAACCTCAACCGATCGGTTCCTACTAGAGCGCACTCCGCAGCAGAATAGTGCTGCAGTTTTTTTCCTGATTCGCTTCTGGCACGTTCAAGGAAACCCAGCTAACTACTGTCTAGCACACATGTCAGGCTGACTAGTATCTGAAGGTGTGTAACTGGTACAAGTTCAGATCAGTTGAGTCTAATGTAGAAGAATGTGCCGGTAAGAAGTCAACAATCACAGTCCTAATTCCATTAAGAATATGGAAAAAGGTCGCAAAAACTGAACCGATCTTGAGACAATCAGAGCAAAGAAGAGAACGAGAACGAACTGTTCAGAGCCAGAAGACCGAAGTCTCGAATTCAATCGACCAATATAAGTGGCTGTGCGATCGCGTGACTTGCATACTGAATCGACAGGTAGCTATTTCAGTTAACAAAACACTGGACGAATAAAATAGTTTTCCGATACTAAACAGCTTACTGAATTTTTGGGAGTGCACTGTTTGCCAAAAAATCATCTTATATTTTTAAATATTGCTCCTGGTGACAGTGAATGCTTTAAATGCAGACTTTAGCCCAATTTAGTCTCAATTCCCTGCTAAAGTCCTGCTGTATGGCCGGGAGATTTTCTAAATTTTAAGAGGACTTCAAAATTTTTGACAGACTTTCATCCCTTACCAAAGGTCATCCGTAAAAGTTTCGTCTCATTGTACCTCTAATCTCATGATCTATTGTAGTCCAGCCCGAGTCCATTCGATTGCACCAGCCTGAAGTGGACTATAGCACTGATGAACCAGCAAACCACACGCAGATTGTTTCACTCTCGGGCTATAGCTAGCTAGCCAGGCCACGTTAAGTCAGAAGTCAAAAAGTCGTTCGCGCCGCAACGAACTGTGTACTTGTATATCGTTTCGTGACAATGATGGTCTGGTCTCATGGTGAAACCAGAGCAACCAGACCAGAGTAACCAGATCGTCGTAGCGAACAGATAGACAGCAAGGCAAAGGAATGTGGTAGCCAGGTTGTCCAGATCAAATCGCTTTTCTGCTTTCCTTTTTGCCATTTCGCTACCTGGAACTTTGGCTCTAGCATTTCGAACAACTCTTTTTTCCGAGGTGCATTCACTGCTACGTTTCCATTTTCTGGAAACTATAATAGTTGTTTTGCTCTAGTCGAAGCTGTTGCTGCAGCTACTGCGATTCTCTATGGCCTTTCCTTTTTAGAAATGGTCATATATTATAAAATCTGATATCTGCTGGTACCGAATGGCTTGCGCTGTTGTAATAGCATGAAATAGAAAAGTGGAAGCAACTGCAATGAACCTGTTCGATATTAAATCGTTACCTGGTGCTGTGATTGCATTGCAGATTGTGTACGAAACGGTTGCTTCCAATCTGTAAGTTAGCCAAGTAGATCGATCTGACATCGGGTTGTGAAGTCAAGGTAGACAATGTTGGTCTGTAATGGAGCAGAGATCCCATTAATATTTAGGATTTGATGGATTTGAGTTTATGAATTTTTTTATACTTATTAGAAAAAGTTTTTATTTTCATTTGAATGTTAAGCAAGCCATAAATAAAAAGTTAATCGTTCTATGCTGCTTTTTCGGTTTTTTGAATGGTTGTTTTTTCATCATGCTTTTTAATCGTTTGAGTCCCATGCAGTGTGATCACGCTCTTAAGGTTTTGAAAATTTTTCTGATGCACGTACCTACATCTCATAGCTCCTGGTCTTAAATGTAAATAATACTATTAAAGCATTCCTAGAATAAAACAAGAACTATGGCACCGCTTCTGCTTTTTCGCACTCGATTTAAACAAAGGCTGCAGCGCTCTTCAGCATTTTTCGACCATATTTTCCAATGGCACCTGGAAAATGAATATTAGCGGAAATCCCAGACTTATGATACTAAAGATACTAAAGATACAATACTATTCAATAAGTTGTATCGAAACCTCTAACTTCTAACAAATGTACACGGTGCCATATAAATTTAAATACTGACTCTTATATGAGCATTTTTGCTACAAAAATTTTTCTTTCTCATAGTTTCACAAACAAAGTCCCGTTATCTTTCCACATGCTATAACATAAAACACAATTTGTATCAGGCTTATTTAGATAGTACGGTGCGATGGAATCTTTGCTTATTTATTTATTTATTAATCCATTGGGCTACAATTCGAATTACAGGGTCAAGGAAGCAAAATAAAAAGAATGAAACATAATAAGGAAAAGAAATAACAAAAATAATTGAAAACTAAAATTAGGACTAAGATAAATAGCAATTCAAGGTAGCACTTTCAATACATGCTTGAATTGTAAAAAAGATTGCGGGAAAGGACCAAGCTTAAGGGCATTATGCATTCTGGGTAGACGCAGCAAAGGTGAATAGAAATAGACTTCCGTACGTGCAAACGGAACAGAGAAAACCTCAGAAGAACAACTTGGACGACTAGATTCACGTCTGAACCAAGATCTGACAATAAATGCCTTGGCATAGTTTGCAGAGAAAACACTCATTGAAGAACAATCTCTGAACAAAGGCGGTAGCGGGTTTTGAAATAGGAAAAAGTTGGGCATTCGGTTTTCAGTACTGGGGAGAGAAAGATCTTTTTGGAACGTGGAGACAGAAAGGAGAGGCCGTGAAGGTGAACGTTTTGATTGAACACGGACATTTGTCGTTTAAATTTGAATTGTGAAAAAGTACTAAATGAAATTGTTTGTTTATAAGAAAACTCGAGTGGCAGTTGAGAGCGAAATTCAGTTGTGTTGTTGAAGGGAAGAACGTTTGGTGCGAAGTTAATTTGTCGAAGCTACCAAGGGTGAAAATTTGGAACGGTCTCAAAAAGGGAAGCTGTGTCACAGCAACGAAGGAAATCGTATTTTCTTTGGAGTGTCCTGACTATGAGAAAAATTAATTTTGGCGTTATCGCATTTTTGATGCTATCCGGTTACTCATGATCATCCACCATCATCTACGTTTCGATGTTCCAGAACCGATAAGCACCTTAGAAATTGAGTACTAACCCAACATCCATCAATTAAATAGCAACAAGGAAAGAAAAAAAAGGAATTAATTAATTTTTATATTCTTCTTTAATTCCAAGTTAAAGAGTCAATCGTTGATTTCGAGAGTCAAATGTTTCAAATCATAACTATAATTGTGCATAATTTCAATTTAGTTAGCTTTAAACCAGTACCTTTTCGTTATGGAATTCATGTTTTTTTTGGGTTTGAAAGAGAAAAAAAGACCCTATTCATTTGCATTAATATTGTTGTGGGAATTGTGATCTAAAATTTGATTTTTATCTTTTTTTATTGGAATCTTTATTTGGTATTACTCCTGCTATTATTTTATTTCTTTAATCAAATATTTTGTGTTATATTTCTTTTTTATTATTTTGCTTAGTATTCGATAAGTTAAGATATCCTTTATTATAAATATTGTCATGATTGGTGTAAACCAATCCCGGCCGGGTTTGAGTCCAAACTCAGATTAGCACATATTTCTTTTGTTATTATTATTTTTTTTTGCATTTATTCTTTTGGTAGTGCATGAAATGCTCTTTTCATTTTATTCTATTGTTAGTGCATGAGATACTCTTTCAATTTTAAATGTTAAAATTTTTGTTGAATTTTCATTGGTCTTAAATGTCTTTATTTTTTTTTTATTTTATAATTTGGGGAGTGAAATAAATTAAATGTATCGTGAATAATTCCGGATTTCGATAATGATTCCTACAGTTCTTCTTCTTTTCCCTGTGGATTGTACTGTGGGTTAAATGTTGTATCGTCTGCGGGCCGTAGCACGAAGGTCAGGTTCGTCCCAAAAACCACCGCCGGACTGTGCTAGCTGGCAGGTTTGGCACGCGGGACAGAACCGAACCTGACTTAAATTAAGGGGGTGTTCTCATCGAACGGTTTCAAAAAATCGATTTTTTTTTTTTTTCATTTTTTGAAAGATAAGGTATCTAAGAATAGTATTCCAAAACGATTTTTCCGAATTCGAAACGGAAAACAAGTTTTTGGCAGACTTTGTCACGCTCCGCGCGGAGTTTCCTCGGCAGCGCTCGCGGCGCGTAACGTTCGAGCCTGGCGCGCCGAGTCTACTGTTATCTAAGGTATTTTGTTATCTAAATGACATTTTTTTCTATGTCTGAGGAAACGACCATAGGTATCGAGGAACAAGGAAAATGCGATTAGTTTTTTTCCACCGTGATCGCGTCCACTTGTACAAAAGATTTCTGTCTCTCGTTTTGCTGGGTTTACTCATAATTTTGAAGTTCAGTCATGGATAGGAAGGGTTCGAAAAGTAAAATTAAAAATTCTTATCGACGCCGACAGTCAAGTTTTAGTAGAGTTGTTCCCAATAAAAGGAATTCTTCCGAGTACGCCAGCACATCGGCACGAAAAATTCGGAGCAGTGGTGACGCGGACATTAACGTCGACGATAACCTGAGCTACAGTTTCATCAATTTTTTCTTCGTGTTCTCAACACTCGCCTCACATGTAGTTTGCAAAGTTTGCCATGGTGAAGTAACATTTCAGCGAAAAAATCAAAAAGGAATCGGTTTCCAAGTGTGCATGGAATGCAAAATGTGCAATACTGAACTTTTGGTTGAGTCGTCCCCGCTAATAACAAATACTTTTGAAATAAATCGACGTTTTGTGCTCATCATGCGACTCGTAGGTGTTGGCCTCGGAGGACTGAATTTGTTTTGCGGTCTAATGGAAATGGGCAAAGGTATGTCTCGCAATTTGTATTATGCTTGTTTGGAAAAAGTACACCAGGCGTCGTCGTCGATTTATAATTTTTCTACTGGAAGAGCTGTAGCCCAAGAAAAAGAGCATAGTAAATCGATTAATTTGACCGTTTCCGGTGACGGAACTTGGAAAAAGAGAGGGTTTCGTTCCTTGTTCGGGGCCGCAAGTTTGATTGGGAAACATACGCGTAAAGTGTTGGATTCAGTTGTGAAAAGTAAATTGTGTCAAGCATGTAGTCTGAAAGAAAATTTAAAACACGAAGATCCTGATGCTTACAATGAGTGGTATGAATCTCATGCTGAAAATTGCACAGTAAATCACGAAGGAAGCTCCGGAAAAATGGAGGTGGATGGAATCGTTGAAATGTTTTCAAGGTCCATGGAAAAGCATGGTGTCAGGTACGTGACATATGTAGGGGACGGCGACTCAAAAACGTTTAAAGGAATTTTAGACGTCAATCCCTACGGTGCCGAGTTTACTGTGAGAAAAAGAGAGTGCGTCGGTCACGTCGAGAAGAGAATGGGTACTCGGCTTCGCAATGCGAAAAAAAACAATAAAGGCATGGGAGGTAAAGGTGTCGGGAAATTGACGGACAATGTAATCGGAATGCTGACTCGATACTACGGATTGGCTATTCGCAGACACTCGGACTCGATCGAAGAAATGAAAAAAGCAATTTGGGCCACGTTTTTCCACAAAATTTCAAGTGATAAGCAACCACAACACGAGAATTGTCCTGAAGGCGAAGAAAGTTGGTGCGCGTGGCGGAGGGCAGAGGCCGACGGTTCTCTGCATAGTTTTCATCACGATTACTCACCCCTAGCCGAAAATGTTCAAAAAGTTATCAAGCCGATCTATGAAGCCCTTTCCGCTGATGAACTGCTCTCCCGCTGTTTGGGCGCTGAAACTCAAAACAGCAACGAATCCTTAAATTCGTTGATTTGGACTTTTGCACCAAAGCACCTGCATTCTGGGGCCAAGGTAATCGAGGTGGCAAACTTTTTGGCAGTCTGCATCTTCAACGACGGGTTTTTTTCAATTTTGAGAATACTACACGAGATGGGAGTCAAAATCGGCAAGATCAGTGAAGAATTCGCCAATGAACGGGACAAGAATCGGATCATCCGGTCGGAGGAGCGCATGAGCGATCTCGCGAAAAAAGCCAGGATCGAACGAAGGGAGAGTGACACTGCCAAGAACGAGTTCGCAGAGTACGAGGAAGGTGTAATGTATGGACCTGGAATTGCTGACTAATTGTAAGTAGCACGCTAATGAAAAATTTTTTTGATGTAATCGATGTTCATGTGTAAAAACATAGCTATTACATATTCTTACAAAAACTTGACTATTCAAAATGTTCAAACAAATAAAAACTGCAAATCTGAATTCAGATTCGTTAAAATAAGTCATTAAATAAGTCAAAAAATAAGTCATAAACCGAATTTGTCGCTTTTTTTCGTTGGAAACTTCAAACGCGTTTTTCTCAAAACTACGTTTTTCAAAATGGTTCACACCATATCTAAGGAACTACTTGACGGATTTTGATAAACTTTTTTTTTAAATGTGTGGAAATGTACTCGTTATCGTCTGACGGACGTTTTTTCCCCTATTGTTAATAACAAATGTTTTATGAATTTTTAAAGTTGAAAAAAAGGTGAAAAAAAACGATTTTTTTTTCTATAGTCTGCCATTTTTAAAATTTTAATGTTATTAAAAAAAGCCTCCGTCAGACGATAACTACACAAGCATAGATTAAAAAAAACATTTACTTTTGTGTTTCAGACGAGCCATTTTTGAGATTTGGTGTGAACCATCGACAAACTTTTTTTCAAGGGCCTACGTTCAAATGGGTGCAGTAGCCAAACCGTGCGGATTTTTGCATATCGCTTTTGTAAATATTGTAGTCTAGGGATGAATAAAACTTTTAAAAAAAACCGCATCAAAAAATCAATGATAGTTTTGTTACTGTAAAATTCCAAAAAACGCTTCGAAATACGCCCAATCCATGAGAACACCCCCTTAATCCTCGGCTATCATAGTTTGGCAACAGTAGTCTTCAGAACAAAATGGTAAATGACCTTCGAAACATAGTGGATGTAAAGGCATTTTTTGATTTACAAGCCAATTTTCTAGCTTGTGAATTATTTTAATTACAAAATTAGTGTTTCTAGCGGTTCTAATTTTTTTGCCATGAAAAACTTCAAACAAATATCTGATTATCACCTAAACGCTCATTAATCCAACTCATTCCAATCGTCTCATCGCTGTTTGCAAAAATTAATTACCGTTCAATTGCATAGACAACTTTCGATTAATATTTCAATTTATCTCTCTAAGAAAAAAAACCCCAGATTTACTCCAGCCTAATCGTTCATTGGATCATAATATTTTATTTTGACTAGTAGCCATCATCGTCATCATCAGCACGATCAATTATATGGGAGTTGCTGAGTTGTTATTCATTATCGTCATCATCATCATCAGCCGCAATAGTATCGTAGTCATGGATATACCGGCGTTTTCATAGCGCGTCGATGAGTTTATTGTACTCATCTTCTACATCGTTACAAAGGTGAGTCAGGCTGGGCCAGTTGCAATAGTTCAGATCAAGACAAGTATCTGTGCTAGATATTCAAAGTTCTTAGATATTCATACATAAACGTAGCAGTTCGAGATAATCTGCAGAATTTCACATGTGATCAAAACTCGGAAGATCGATTGATGCCTTGCTAGATATGTAGATAGATTGACTGCGGGTATTGATGAAGCTAGTCATGACCCTACGCTACCACCTGTCACTACCTAATGTTCTATTTGATTGATTGATACATTTCGCATCGTATTTGCAGGTTGATGTTGATTAGTTGTGTTTGGAGTTTTTTGAGCATTACGAAAAATTAGTAAATTGTGTTATACATTTTTTTAGCAATGAGAAAGGTGTCAGAGGGAGTTTTCTGATATTTTGTAATGTTTATATTCTTCATGGTTTATGTGTCAATACTTAAATTTTTTTAAAATGCTTCACTGGGAAAACTCGATTTGAGTAAATTTTTGCAGAATATTTTATGTTATTATATAATCATTATATCTATTTCCTCTTCGGATCCAAACCTAAAATAACCTATACCCACCATTTCCTTTCCCTGACCTGCTACTACACGTGTCAAATCTGACCCAAACTTAACCCCCATCCGTCGAAGCCGTCAACCTGACTCCGGTCAGGTATCCCACCAATACCTGACCGTTTTTAATGAATAATTATACCTACTCTCAAATGTATCTACGAATTCAACAAAGCCATTATAGATACATGAGATGATATTTTCCAATTTGAACTTTTGCACAATGATAAGCTCGGTTCATACCACCTCAGATCGAGACCAGCCTGACCGCTAACCTCTTGTCCCGCCGTCTTCTTGGCACTTCTTAATTTCAGTCTTGACTTCTTATGCTATCTATCTTTTATTGTTGCTGCTGCTTCTTTCCCACCTTTCATTCATTCTTTTATTTCGATCAGAAGCAACAGTTTCATTTCAGCCGGTGAGTTCGGTATTGATTCGAAATGATTTGACCTTTTCGTTGAATATGAAATTTTAAACGTTCCACGAATAGAGCGATAGACGAGATCATAGTAAAACGGTCCAGCGAATATTTTGAGAGATGACCGTTGCAAATCGATGGGAATTGATCTTTGAGTAGAATAATGATATGACGATGATGGTGATAGTGATCTTGATGCTGTACAAAGAAACCACTAAGAGCCATTAAGTAACAACTGATCTATGCTTGATGTGAGGTAAACTTCTGAGCCACAAAAGTTCATTTTGACGGCATGCTATTTTTGGAATTTTGGATTTTTTTTTAATGGGATTTTGTTTCTATTGCGGTGAACAATGTTCTAATTGTAGTGTGTGTTAATTGTTGGTAGCCAAACGGTATCAAGTAGTGTATTGTGGCTTTCATTTGATAGATAGCAGGTAAATGAGTCAATGGATGCTAAAAAGCAGCGGTTGAGCTATTTGTGAATCATTTTGAAAGAATGTTTTAGCAGGTTAGCCGTAAAGGTATGAGAAATGTGGTTTTGGCTGCATTTAGAGAACTTACACGTTTTCAGATACATAAGCTACTTTTCCCGTTCCAGGCAGCACGTGTGTCATTGAATTTAACTTCTGCGGCGGGAAAAAATTGTGAAAAGAAAATTATTCAGTGTTCCATACCTTCTGTCATTGTTGATTATAGTGCCCCTTAAAAACTTGGAGTGTTAAGTGCTATCTTTGATCTACCACCTAGATTACCTTTGTGTGGTGTGCCGCCATGTGGAATCCGTCTCCACTACTGGTGAAAAAGTGTCTGTTTACATTTTGAAATGTCATATTTCAGTCACCACTCAACTTGCTTAATTCAGCAATGCTACCCAATTAATATTATAAGAGGAAAAATAGTAAAAGTTTTTCGCCCGGTGTAGTGGAAATATTCCCCATTTTCAAAATGCATGGTATATCTGAACGAAACTATGTTGATATTTATTGTGTAAATATATACAAAGAAGGCGACCGAACCTAGAATTCGAGCTCAAGGTGATACGATAGATCTAACACACGGCGTATGATTACGGTATGAATAATTTTTCTTCTACTTATTACCAACAAAAAAATAAAATGCTGGACATATTCCGGAGAAAAATTACAATTATTCAAAAAAGAAAAGAAAAAAATAAGAGAAGAAAAATTGCGGGAAAGATCAAATTTAAGAACCTTTTTTGTAAAAAAAAATATTTTAATGCAACCATAAATTGTAAATTTCTATATTGTTTAGTTGAACTTATCCATGCAATCTTAGTTACTAAAATGAATTAAACATAACTTTATCATAGTAAAGGCAATATTCGTTCCAATTTCAATTACTGTCTGTCCAGTTACTGATCGAAATCTAATATATAGTAGACTCATACCTAGATTTCCATTTACTAAACAATCAAAATTGATTCTAACACCATCAAAATTACCAAATATTTCTGAAATGTGGATTACATTAAACGTAGCACTTAAAGCAGATAAATCACTGCGAATAACAAAAAATTTGAAAAATTCGGAAACAGAAATTAAACCGTCAAGATATTCAAAATATATTTAAATAAAAACAGACATCGAGAAAAAACAAAGCTTCGGTCTCTTTTACAGCATTTCTTTAATTCCAAAATCAATTGTTATACAACTTTCTGTTTTCATATATGATAGATAGATATAGACATTCTTTTTGTTGGCACAACACATTAGTTGATCAAGAAAATAACGGTTCTTTCTTTAAAATCGCTTGAACAAATGTTAAAAACTTTATGCCCAGTGTGGGTTTCTTTTTGATTTCCCAATAGCAAAAAACTATTTTCACCGTGATAGTTTTGTCACTATGGACGATTTTATTTGAAAGTTTTCATTTGTTTTCGGCTCCTATGAAACAAGGATCAATTTTCGAAAAATTATATGTATACACTGAGAAAAATTTTCTTGTTTAATATTCCTATAATTTTGTAACTCTGAATTAGGGAAAAATGCATTATTTCACCGTAAAAGTTCGCATATTTATATTCAATCGCACTATACTTAAATGTATTTATCATAACATTAAGAATATCTTACTATGTGTAATTTATTTATTTATTTATTTATTGCCTCATAAATAACAACAATAAATAACAACAAACTTTACTTTTCTTTGTATGCATTGTTCAAAAATTTCAACCATACAATATGGTGTCCATTGCAAAAAGTATCGTAACGCTTCTGATCTAATGTTGTATCGACGTTCTAAGTGTTGTTTCTTATTCTATCATAGAAGTTTCATATGCCACATATCAAAATTTTACTTATTTGAATGGCTTTTTTTATATCGTAT